>JAHIAM010013148.1:0-30031 GCA_021605205.1 Aegilops longissima
TAGGAACCACAATCCGGTCCTCAAAACAGTGTCTTTGTCATCAACGTGGAAGCACTTGTACTTAAATGCCCTTATCGATACCACGTTTCACCTTTTCACCATGGTATCCGGTTGAGCCTCCAATCTGATCTTCCAAAGTAGGAGACTATGAGGTTGGCAAGAAAGCCTTGAGGAACAACTTGAAGATTCACAAAGCTTCCCGGAGATCCGGCTGAAAAGGCTTGAGGATTAGGTTTGCGTAAGCTTTCTGCTCAAACATCTGCAATGACATTGCTGCGGGTATATTCAATACTTGGGTTGTACTCTTGAATCATTTCGACCCATAGTCACGAGGTTGAGGTTGGGCTAGTGAAGATGTACTTGAGACTCTTGTGATCGGTGAAAATGTCCACTTTCCTTCCCAAAAGAGATGTCTCCGTTATCAATGCATGGACAAGCCGCTAACTCAAGATCGTGAGTGGGGTAGTTCTTTCGTTGGGCTTAATGGCGAAGGTATAAGCACAACTCTCTTCTCTTGCATTAACAGAAAGACCTTGAAGAAAGCATCCGAAAACTTCAAATGGCTTGGATTCATCGGGAGGGTCGAGGGCGGGGGTGTGAGTTTCTCTTTGAGAGTATTGAAAGCAACGTCACACTCGGGAGACGGACATACTTCACATGCTACGGAGAAGGTTGGAAAGAGGCTTTGCAATCTTGGAGAAGTTCTCAAGAATCTTGACAATAGCTTGCAAGACCAAAAAACCGCTTGAATTCGAGGAGGTTCCCAATTCACTGCGGACACCTTCTGGGATCTGGATCCCTTGCGGAGATGATATGACCAAGATAAAGCACTTCATCAAGCCAAAATTCACATTTGGAGAACTTAGCATAAATTGATACTCTACGGCTTGTCTAGCACCAATCGCAAATGTTTGGCATGATCCTTCTTATTCTTGGAAGACCAAAATATCATCAAGATAGACCAAGGCAATTCTTGGTGTAGGGTTGAATATGAAGTTCATCATCCGAGAGAAAGTAGGAGGAGCATTGACAAGGCGAAAGACATGACGGTATATAAGAACCAAAGCATTACGAATGCTGTCTTGGGAATATCTTGTTCACGAATCGAATCATGATACCCCATACGAAGTTCAAGCTTGGAGAACACTTTGTAGCACCTTTGAGTTGCTCGAAAGCTCATTGATGTTGGAAGTGGATACTTGTTCTTGATAGTCTTCTTATTCAATGAATGATGTCGGCCTTAAAGTCGGTCTGTGCCATCCTTCTTACGGACAAAAGAACACCACAACCCCAAGGAGATGAACTCGGTCTGATCAAACCCAGACGCTCTTGTTCATCGACTGCTTCTTCAATTCCTTCAGCTCCAGGTCCAAGCTTGTATGGGCGGCTTACAAGCGGGTTCGATGCAGGCTCAAGATCGATAACGAACTCAAGCGGCGATGAGGAGGCATATGCCGGAAGCTCTTACGGAAAGACATCTTGGTACTCATAGCAGTTGGAATCGAGAGATAGCATTCAGTTAGCCCTTCTCATTTAGAAAACAACCGAATGGTTTCATCACAAGGCATAGATGATCACATCATTAGAAGAGTGAGTCAATTGAATTCCACAGCAGCACAATCAAGCTGAGCTTTCTTTGAGAAAGCGATCCATTCGAGAATAAGATCAATGTCCGAGTCACCAAGAACAATTGGTTTGGCGAAATCTATAATCACCCATCTTGATACGACATTCGGACCAACATGGTAGATCTCAAGCGCTTGGGAGAAATAACACGCATAGCTTTAGGTAATGCCTCATATCAAAATTGTGCTTGATGCAAAAGGATATGACATGAAAAATCGATGCACAGTATCAAATAAGACTTTAGGAATATCATTCATGGAAGATTACCCATTATCCCATGGAAGATTCCTCGCTTGGCTGCATTCATCATATTCCTTGCAGACTTGGGATTATGCTTGACCCTTTGCATTCTGGAAGATTTCACGGGAGGAGGGCGGAGGCGCCTGGTTGAAGCACTTGTTAGCATAGTGACCTTCTGTGCGACATTTGTTGCAAGTCACCTCGAGAAGCGACGGGTGGTAAAGAGCACTTGACCTTGGAGCTTGAGATTAGACTTGTTACGATAGCTTGGGTTGGGTGGGTGGGAAGATCCACGGCCACAGAGTTCTTCTGGCGATAAAGGCGTAGACGGAGGAGGAAGGTAGAACCTGCTGCTTAGCTGCCACTTGAGAGGAAGAAGAAGTGACTGCATCCACGATTCTCTTCTTAGAGGCCTCACATTTGAGCTGGGCAGCTTCTTGCTTGAGCCATGTTGTAGAAATCATCATACTTATCTGGCTCAAAAAGCACAAGAGCTAAATGCAGATCTTCTCTCGAGACCACCTCTGATTGATAGATCATACTCTTCTCATCAGGCACGTCTTGCTTAGCAAAAGCAGCGCGAGCTTACAGGCTGGATATTGTATTGATAGACGGACATGTTGCCCTGCTTGAGATTGCGGAACTCCTCACGCTTGCTCTCAACAACACTTTTGAAATGTGATGAGCTCTGAAATCACGGAACTCATCCCGGTAATGACATGACCTCCTCTGGAATCTTTGTATTGCTGGTACCACTCATTGCTTGATCCTTGAGTTGAAGCGATGCAAACTTGACAAAGTCCTCGGGTGCGACATTGCTACAATCAAAATGCTTGGATGTCCACTAACCAATCGGCGTCTGTGGCCTCGACCACGGCCCGAAAGACTTGACTGATTAGCGAGGCGGTGAGAGTAGCAAAGTGTGGCTGATTGTTGCCTTGACCTTGATTCCTTGATTGCCTTGCCCTGAGTGCGTTCTTGCAAGAGCTGCAAAATCATCGAGCATTGGCATTGGTGGCTGCCATGATAGCTTGCCGGGCCTCGGAGGCGGAGGTGGAGGTGGAGGTTGGCCATCCCCATCATTGCGATCCGGATTCAGGGCGTTGGCGAACCATCTGAAGAGGGTGACATCCGTTAGTCCTTTGATAGAAAAATAGATAAGTAGAATCAATGGATAGAAATTGCAACATATAGTCTTCCCAATAAACATTGAACAAGAATGAGCAGAATGAATTCAAAAGTTAATCATCACGTCCATTTAAGGTGAAAGCCACTTAGATAAAGGTATGGAAACAACATCGACTTAGAAACAATCGAATATCACTGGCTGAAACAAAAGATTGTTCTAGAATGAGCGGAACACACATGATAGAATTTACGCCCAAAGTGTTGCGTGGTGGGCCCACACGGACCTGACGTATAGCGGGCGTCACGAATGACAAACAAGGCGTCCCGAATCAGCATAGCCAAGGATTCTTTAAGGCGTCTACCACTGTAGCGTCGACCGTGAATGGGCGGACCACTGAGCGTTGAACCCCAATCTCAAATCATACATCGCCGGAAAGAATATCACCGTAGCTACTAGAATGCCCACCTATAAACTCAAACTTTACGGTTATGCAATCTGGTGTTGGGGATCGAGGACACAAAATATATCACCCAAACTAACAATACCTAGATCGGTGTATCCATCCGTCAACACATAACCAAAAATCCTCGAAATCGTGTACCTCGACCTTGAAAAACATCCGTTATACAAGTCATGGCAATACTCCCTTTTCGCCCAATCTTTGAGCTATCAGGTTATCTCACCAACAAGCGCACAAAAGAGATTTCGATGTCGGTAAAACTCGGTATTCGAGCTGCGATAAAATTGTGGCGACAACACCTCGGAGCTCAACTCCCGGACACGCCACAACCCTAAATGTCGGGGCACCAAGAACAATGTTCTCGTCACAAAACCATCGGAGCGATTCCAAGATACCACGTGATCCTAAAATTTTTAGTGAAATTTGAGAAGAAGAGTCAAAACTCTCGTCAGGGAGACCTCACGAGGCTGACGAGAAGGGCGGGGAGTAAAAGAATCCTACTCTCCGATATAATCCTAAGACTCAAAACATTTTCCATTCTAGACTCAACAAGCATGACAAACAATGGTGAGGGCTCCTAAGTCGGGAAGGCTCGATTACCAACAATGCCCCCGATGCGGCTCTATCTCCCGCGATGTAGAGGCATAACCGCATTGAAAGCAATGTCATAGTGAGGTAATCTTCACACAACCCATGTAATAAATAAGGAAAGAGATACATAGTTGGCTACGATTACGCCACTTCACAGTACATAAATAAACATCCATCATTCGAGTACACTCAAGGTCATTCTGAGACCAAAATAAAAGAAGATACCCCAAATGCTACACAGATCCCGAATCGTCCCAAGCTGGCACCACTCTGATCATCGGAAAGACACATAATGCTGACCCGTTCCTCGTCGAACTCCCACTTGAGCTCGGTTGAGTCACACTGCTGCATTGTCGGAACCTGCTTTGTTTGGAGTATCACGTGAGTCAGGGGACTCGGCAATCTCACACCCAGATCAAGACTATTTAAGCTTATAGGAAGGACAGGTAGTAAAGTGGAGCTGCGACCGACTAGCATATATGGTGGCTACATCATAAAGGCGAGAAGAGAAGCAAAGCACGGTCGTGAAGCTAAAGCGATCAAGAAGTGATCTGAACTACTTCGTCGGACATAACTCCAACACCGTGTTCACTTCCGGACTCCGCAGGAAGAGACCATCACAGTTACACCTGCAGTTGATGTATATTTTAATTGAGGTCAACTTTGGGTTTTCTACCCGGACATTAACAAATTCCCATCGCCTCATAACCGTAGGCACGGCTTTGAAAGATATTACCACAGCAAGGTGTCCCAACTTAGCCCATTATAAGCTCTCACGGTGCGAAGGATATTCCTTCTCTGGGAAGACCGATCAATCTCGAATCCCGGACTACAAGACATTTCGACAACAATAAAACAAGACCAGCAAAGCCACCCGATTGGGCGACAAATCCCGATAGGAGCTGCACATATCTAGTTCTCGAGGCACATCCGATGAGGCAGGCTACGAGTAAAACCAAGCCTCGAGTTTCCCGTGGTGGCCCCTTGAAACGGCTCGGTTGAACCAGCCTCGAAGAACCTGGTCGGTGGGGCGTTAAAATAAAGATGACCCTCGGGCTCATGAAAACCCGGAAAAACTTAGGTGGCAAATGGTAAAACCAAAGTTGGGCCTTCTTGGGCGAGTCTTATTCAAAGCGAACTGTCAAGGGGTCCATAATCCTCCCAACCGTAGTGAGAGCGAAATCAAGGAACATAACATCGGTATATGTGAAACTAGGGTGGCAAGTGGAACAAAACACGGGCATAAGGCGGAGCCTTCCACCCTTTACCAAATATAGATGTATTAATTAGAGCAGATATATATATTGTGATATCCCCAACAAGTAAACATGTTCCAACAAGGAACAACATCTCCATGTTCCAACAAGGAACAAACTTCAGCTTCTGCAACTAGCAGCGCTATAAGAGGGCTGAGCAAAGCGGTAACATAGCCAATCAGCGGTTTGCTAGGAAAGGATGGTTAGGGCTGACATGGCAATATGGGTGGCATGATATAGCAAGTGGTAGGCATCGCAGCATAGGCATAGCAAAGGCGAGCAACTAGCATAGCAAAGATAGAAGTGATATCGAGGGTATGGTCATCTTGCGCAATGTTCGAGTTGTCGAGCTTGATCCTCGTAGCGTTCTCAACAGGTTCCTCGTTCGTACTCGTCTCCGACTCTACCCAAAGCAACAACACAAACAAAGAACCACAATAAATCACGGTGCAATGCACAATCAACATGATGAAACATGACATGATATGCGGGATGCGATATGCAATGCGTTATGTGCGCTCGGGTAAATGATGAACCAGGCATCAACTTGGCAAACCAAGTATGCCACTGGAAAGATGAGATGATTTCGGTTGAAATCGATATAAAGATCACGGAAGCGGATGCACGGTTTGCAAATGACAAGCAAAACAAGAATGGCACAAATCTGCCATTAACAGCATGATGCCGCTTAGCAAGCAACAATTAATAAGCTACTTCACCCAAACGTATCAACAAAGCACATGGCATGATCTACACAAGATGCTCGACAAAAGATGATCACTGAGCTACGGCTAGTTCACATCATAACAGGTTCAAACAAGCATGGCAAAAGTGCACAAAATATCAGGCTGGACATGGCAAAAACAGCATCAGGTTGCAATGTTCAGAGCAACAAACTACATGCTACAGGAACTTAAATAGCAAAACATAGCATGGCATGAATCTACTCAAAGCATAGAACAAAAGTCCCTTACTGACCATAAGCCAAAAGGATCATAAAATATAGTAACACCCATGTCAATATTGAAAGTTCGTTAACAGATTCAGCAACATGACATGTCAAAAACTGATAACGAGTAAGCATGTTTACAAGCTCAAAGCACTCACTACAGAGCCTTATATGAAAACTAAGCATACATACATCAAGAAGACATGGCATAGAAAACATACATGGCAAGAACAACAACATAGCATACATGGGTCAACCACAACAACCTAGGCAAAATTGAATAACATGTATACAATCTGCCAGAAACATTTGATAGCAAAAGTAGAGCTCGATTGACTCAAGCTATGGCACCCCATAATTGCAAACAAAGGCATGGATGGATAGAGCAAGACATGCTTTACAAAACATCCTTACTGAAGTATCTCAAAATATGCATGGATCTCGGTATCATCAAGTTAACATGGCATCAAAATCAGCTAAAACAGGGCTGAAATCAACAGCAGGACACACTACTTTGCATGCTTGTGCTAGTCACCACATATATCACAAAAATACATGGCATACACCCTGGAAAGATGGCATGGCATATTACAAAACACATTTGGGACTCGAATTCATAGGTGCACAATAATCATGGCAAAAATAACAAAGTGCAAGTTCTGTTAAGAAACAGAAACTAACATCACATAGCACTCTTCCAGCATTTCGGGCATCAAGATGAGCTCAAATGAAAATGATTCACAGAGATGAAATGATCTACTCTTGACGAACACTTTGACATATTATCTGCGAAAAATGGATCTCTGATGCAAAGATATATACGTTGAAAATGACACAAGAAATAACAAGGATATGAAAGACTTAGGAAAAAAAAGGAGGGGTGAGAGTCCTTGGTGTGAACAGGCGGATCGGGCAGCCGGATGTCCAGTCGGCAGCTTCATGGAAGGAAAGCGAGAAGCGCGGGGTTAGGGAGCCGGCAGGCAAGCACGGCGATGTGATGTGGTATGCAGCCTTGTGGCCAAATGTGAGCGCCGCCCAGCTCAAGCTGGCTACCAGCCAAGCGAGACGGTCGGCCAGGGCCAGAGGCCGAGAGGCGGCCCAGGCTCAGCCTTGAGCCCTTCTGTTAGAATGGCCGAATCTTGTGATGTAGAAGCGGCCATTTGGAAGCTGACGTCTTAGCCCAGTTAACGGCCGTGGCCAGACCGTCAGGCTCGCCCGACGTGTCGTGTGAGAGGAAATTTTTAGGGTTTGGAATTGGGTGAGCCGGATTTTCGGGGAGGTGTTTAAATAGGCATAGGGAGTTAGGAGAGTCAAATGAGTGTTAGTTTTTACGCCCACGATCGTGATCGAACGACGGAGGGCATGGAAGTGACTTAGATGGGTTATTGGGCTGTTTTGAAGGGGGTGTTGCAACTTAAAGAGGCCTTCACGAGAGTCACGGTTAACCGTTGGAGTACCAAAGCAGCTCAAATGACGAAACGACGGTGGTCTCACGGTGGTATACCAAGGCCACTAGACAAACCTCATTACATTCGAGAAGGTTTAATACCCTTTGCGGAAAAAGCGTAAAAGGACGCCGGGGAAGATAAGTCTTCGGATTCCAAAGCGGACAACGGGAAAATGCTCGGAATCATGGGGCGAACACGTATGCAAATCACGATGCACATGATGACATGATATAAAATGCATGACATGGACAAAAGAAAATGAAGAAAAACCCAACCACGGAGAATATCATATCACAATGCGAAAATGGCAAGAGTTGGAGTTACAAATATGGAAAGTTACTTAGGTGTTACAACAACCCTCGGTTTCCCAACCCTAGGCGCGGGGGGCGAGAAGGCGGCACCAGCCACCAGGCTGGTTCCTCACTTCAGCCCATGGGGCCCTCCGGGATAGGTGGCCCCACCGGTGGACCCGGGACCCTTCTGTGGTCCATTACAATACCGATGACCCCGAAACTCCACGATGGCGAAACTTCCCTATATATAATTCTTTACCTCGGACCATTCCTGAACTCCTCGTGGCGTCCGGATCATCCGGGACTCCAAACAACTTTCGGGTTCTGCATACTCATATCTCTACCCTAGCATCACCGAACCTTATGTGTAGACCACGGTTGGGAGCAGAACATGACCAGGGGCGCTCTTGGTCAATAACCAAACAGGATCTGGATACCCATGTTGGCTCCCCGCTCCTCGATGATCTCATCGGATGAACCACGATGTCGAGGATTCAAGCAACCCGTATAATTCCATTTGTCAATCGGTACATTACTTGCCAGAGATTCGATCGTGGTGTCCCAATACCTCGTTAATCTCGTTGCAAGCAAGTCACTTTACGTCTTAGTAATGCATGATCCGTGACCATACACTTGGTCACATTGAGCTCATTATGATGATGCATTACCGAGTGGGCCCGAGATACCTCTCCGTCATGCAGATGACAAATCCAGTCTCGATTCGTGCCAACCCAGACACTTTCGAGATACCCGTAGTGTACCTTTATAGTCACCCGATTCGTTTGGCACACCAAAGCACTCACGGTATCCGAGGTTGCACAATCTCATGGTCTGGAAATGATACTTGACATTTGAAAAAGCTCTAGCTAAACGAACTACGATCTTGAGCTATGCTTAGGATTGGGTCTTGTCCATCACATCATTCTCCCAATGATGTGATCCCGTTATCAATGACATCCAATGTCCATAGTCGAAACCATGACTATTGATCAACGAGCTAGTCAACTAGAGGCTCACTAGGGACACGTTGTGGTCTATGTATTCACACGTGTATTACGATTTCGGATAACACAATTATAGCATGAATAATAGACTATTATCATGAACAAAGGAATATAATAATAACCATTTTATTATTGCCTCTAGGGCATATTTCCAACATTCTCCCACTTGCACTAGAGTCAATCATCTAGTTACATTGTGATGAATCGAACACCCATAGAGTTCGGTGTTGATCATGTTTTGCCCTAGGGAGAGGTTTAGTCTGGATCGCTACATTCAGGTCCGTATGTACTTTACAAATATCTATGTCTCCATCTTGAACATTTTCACGAATGGAGTTGAGGCGCTTGATGTGCTGGTCTTCTTGTGAAACCTGGGCTCCTTGGCAAGTGCAATAGCTCGGTGTTGTCACAGGAAGGTGATTGTCGGCCCACGCATTGGGTATGACTCCTAGGTCGGTGATGAACTCCTTCACCCAGATTGCTTCATCGCTGCCTCCGAGGCTGCCATGTATTCCGCTTCACATGTAGATCCCGCACGGCCTTTGCTTGCAATGCACCACTTCTGCCCACCATTCAAAATATACACGTATCGGTTTGTGACTTAGAGTCATCGATCGTGTCGAAGCTAGCGTCGGCGTAACCCTTCTGACGAGCTCTTCGTCACCTCCATAAGCGAGAAACATGTCCTTAGTCCTTTTAAGGTACTTCAGGATATTCTTGACATTGTCCAGTGTTCCTTGCGGGATTACTGGTACCTTCCTACCAAACTTACGGCAAGGTTTACATCAGGTGCAGTACACATGGCATACATAATAGATCCTATGGCTGAGGCATGGGATGACACTCATCTCTTCTTTATTCTGGGTGGTGGGCATTGGGAGCTCAATCTACCTTCAATTGAGCAAGAACCCTTTCTTGGACTGATCCATATTGAACCCATTCCTTTTTCCCATATCTTTTATCCCAAGTTTGTGCCTTTTAAACCTAAGGTTTCTTGAAAACCTTATTCCCTTAATTTGTCCAAAATTTATACATTTCCCTCAAAGGTCTTCATTTTGAAAACACTTATTTCGTTAGGCCTTAAGGTCCCAAATCTTTATCATTCATCAAAGTAATTTTCCAATCTTTACCAATAAATGGATGCTGGAGCTTCATACCTTTTCTTTAAGGGCAAAACCTTCCCTCCATAAGTTCCCTTTAAACCAAAAATGCTTTTGGGATTTCCATTCTCATTCAAGTTAAATTCAACTGAGAGGGCTTTGCCCAGGAAAATTTCTAGTCAACCTTAATTTATAATCGAAACCTTTATAGATGGTAAAACCATCGTCCGTCTTCTTCTTAAAGATCCATTTTTTTCTTTCTGCCGATCTGGGCGTCTTCAAAGTCCTCCGTTTTCCATGGATCCTATCTCGGTTGCATCTTAACCATTGTTGGAATCGGGCCCCCTCGCTTCTTCATAGTTGAAGGTTCACCGTTGTCTAACAACATGATTTCCGAAAGGGTTGCCATACCACTCGGTGTGGACGTGTCCTCGTGGACCTATGAAGTTCGTAGTAACTTGATCCGAAGTACCTTGATCATCATCATTAACTTCCTCTTGATTGGTCTTGGCACGGAACATCTTCCAAGCTGCGCTACTCCGTTCAAGGGTAGTACTTCATCAAGTTCCACTTTCCCCCACTTCTTAGAGAAACTCTTTCTCGAAAGGACCCGTTCTTGGCAACAAAGATCTTGCCTTGATCGGGTAGAAGGTATACCCAATGGTTTCCTTAGGGTATCCTTAAGGCATTTTTCCGACTTGGGTTGAGCTTTTCGGTTGAAGTTTCTTGACATAACATCGCATCCCCAAACTTTTAAACGCGACAGGTTTCTTCCCAAACCATAATTCATACGGTTCGTCTCAAAGGATTTAGGCGGTGCCCTATTAAAGTGAATGTATTGTCTCGGGGTATCCCCAAAATGATAGGGTTCGGTAGAGACATCATAGTGCACCATATCCAATAAAGTCGATTGCGTTCGGACACACCTTCTGTTGAGGTGTTCAGGCGTGAGTTGTGAAACGATTCACATTTCCTTAAGTGTTGGCCAAATTGTGACTTAAATATTCTCCTCCATGATCGTCGTAAGAACTTTATCTTTCGGTCACGTTGATTCTCTACCTCATTCTAAAATTTTGAACTTTTCAAAGGTCTCGGACTTGTGTTTCATCAAGTAGACATACCCATATCTACTCAAGTCATGGTGAGGTGAGAACATACGATATCCTCCATGACCTCAAGCTCATTGGACCCCTTTTCGGTATGTATGATTTCCAATAAGTTGGTTGCTCGCTCCATTTTCGGAGAGGGAGTCTTGGTCATTTGTGAGGCATGGTTCGCATGAATGATTCATAATCGAGAACTCTAAAGTCCATCAGCATGGAGCTTCTTCATGCGACACCAATGTGACCAAGGCGGCGTGCCACAAGTATGTGGGACTATCATTATCAACTTTACATCTTTTGGTATTCACCTATGAATATGTGTAACATCACGTTAGATTCATTAAGAAAAACCATTGACCATGGGCATGACCATAAAACATATCTCTCATATAAATAGAACAACCATTATTCTCGGTTTAAATGAGTAGCCATCTTGTATTAAGATCCGATAAATGTTCATGCTCAAAGCTGGCACTAAATAACAATTATTGAGGTTTAAAACTAATCCCTAGGTAAATGTAGAGGTAGCGTCTTGTGGCGATCACATCGACCTTGGAACCATTCCCGGCCGTCACCTCTCGCCGATCCGCTTTTGGCTCGCTTTGAGTTACAAAATGACAGGGCACGGTATCAAATACCGGGGAGCTACTCAATCTTGGGTACACATCAATTACATGTATATCACATATACCTTTAGTGTTGCGACCTTCTTTCGCTAAGTATTTGGGCAGTTCGCTTCGGTCCCCCTTGCAATAAAAGCACTCGGTTTGGGCTTGGGTCCATTCTTTGACTTCTTCCCGCTGGCTTCGGTAGCAACTCCTTGTCGTCCTTCTTGAAGTTCTTCTTACCCTTGCCTTTCTTGAACTTAGTGGTTTTATTCACCATCAACACTTGATGTTCCTTCTTGATCTCTACCCGCTGATTTCAGCATTGAATATACCTCGGGAATGGTCTTTTCCATCCCCCATATTGAAGTTCATCACAAAGCTCTTGTAGCTCGGTGGAAGCCCAAGGATTCTCAATAAGCGTCATCCGGAGATTAACTCCCAGTGAGTCAAGCGGTTGTGCAACCAATTTTGAGTATCCCGCGAACTATTTTCCTCCCTCTTACAAAAAGAACTTGTCGGAACTCATATCTCGACCGGGCATGAGCTTGGAAAACCATTTTCACTCTTGAACATCTCATATGCTCCATGTTTCTCCGCTTTTGGAGCCCGGTTCTAAGTTGTAAAGCATGCCCTGAAGGGAGTAATCATCACCGGAGGCCAAGCGTTCATAATGTCTTGGTTCTCGGGATGGGAGCTTCACCTAGCGGTGCTTCTAAGACATAATCTTTCTTTGCAGCTATGAGGATGATCCTCGGGTTGGGACCCGTCCGATAGTTGCTGCCATCATCTTTCACTTTGTTTTCTCTAGGAATGCGTTGAAGTTGAGGTGGACATGGCGTTGTCCATTTGATCTACGACATATTTGCAAAGGTTTTAGACTAAGTTCATGATAATTAAGTTCATCTAATCAAATTATTTAATGAACTCCCCTCAGATTAGACATCCCTCTAGTCATCTAAGTGATACATGATCCGAGTCAACTAGGGTGTCCGATCATCACGGACGGACTAGTCATCATCGGTGAACATCTCCATGTTGATGCATCTTCCTCGACTCATGTTCGACCTTTGGTCTCTTGTGTTCGAGGCCATTGCGTTGGTGTCGCAAAGTTCTGAAAGGACTTAGTCGCGGGGCCATCTCGGGTTAACTTAAAGGGGTTAAAGGGACACAAAGAAGCGGGAGTTATACTAGTTCCCCTTGATGAAGGTAAAGCCTATTCTATTGTGATGGGATTATTGATTTACTAGGGAGCAATAGCCCTTTGAGCCTCAATTATCTCCCTAAACCGGCCCGTTTTCCCCTTATATCCGGGGTTGGCCCCGGCCCTCTGAATCCCGACCGGCTTAACAAGTTCGGCTCGGTCTCATCTCTTTATCTTCGCAATTACAAGACTAAGGAGGTTTACATTTATGGATCCTAATCCGCCTCGGCTCGGGCCTCGTCCTTCATGGGCCGGATTCTGGGCAGGTAAACGGCCCCGAGCGGTTTATATTAGTTTATCCCCAACATTGGCCCATTGACTTGAACGGTTCATTTAATCTTCAACACCTTGAAACTCTGAATCTCCCGTATTTTCGCCATGCTTGAACCGCCATGCGTCATCTTAACCCGCAACAGGCGCCTTGCGTCATCTTTAATAAAGAAATCCAAAATAAAATTCCCTTCATTTAATACTATCCGAAAAGGGGACCTGCGCCGTCCCGGCTTTACTCCTCGATTCCCTTCGTTAATTTCCTGTTTCCTTATAAATAGACCGGCCGACCCTTTTCTCTTCTTCCCTTCTTCTTCCTTGGGCTTCGCTTGAACTCCCGGGCCCAACCGGCCGCGTCGGGCCGGGTTTCATCAACCTGGCCGAAGCTCTTGCGCTCCTCCCCTTTCGGCGCGCCCAGTGACTCCTCTTGAGCCCTAGATCCCTTGAAGGTCCTGTTCATCTTGTAGTTCATAGGTGTTCATCGTGGTGTCCTCATACCTGCCCCTGGGTATGATTCAAGTAGCATCACCTGCGCCGCCCGCGGTTTAACTCTTTGTGCATCTTTCATTTTTTGGGATCCTCTTGTTTGAAACGAACCTTCACGCCTCTATGAGGTTTGCATGGTATTTTTCCGAACCTTGGTAGATCTAAATTACTTCCATTCATGTGAAATCTGTTTAATCCACATAGTGATTTTCCATTCTGTCTCTTTTGGCGGTTTGACTTTTGATAGCTAATCCGTCCTCCATTAGTCCTCATTAAAGGAATTGAAATGGTTGGAATGCCGGTTTAACTTTGTATAATGGCTGAACCGTTTAACGGTGAACCGTTTTCCTTTCCTTCCGATTTAGTCTTGGAATGGCCCCTCAATTCCGGCTTGCAATTGGGTCGGTCCAAGATCAACAAAAGCAAACTCCGGATCGTCACCCTGGCGCTTTGGCTTCAAAAATGTCCTCCGGCGTGTTCGGATCGAATTCCCTCGATCCAAGAAGGAGAAATAATGTGTTTCGCAGCACTTGCCGGGTTCGCCGCCGGATCAAAATTCTTCGGGATGTCCTTGCAAATTTTCAACTCCCGGCGGGGATATTGGCCCGAACTCGGTTCAAACATATGCAATTTTCAAGTTTTTGAAATCTATCTTCAAGAAAACCTCTTGGGCTTTAAGGTTTCTTTCACTTGAACGCCGTCGAATTTTCGATGGTCGAACCGAGTGGCGGGTTTCAATCCAAAAGGAAGGAAGTGGACTTTCCTCCCCAAACACCATACCATCAAAAGATTGGAACCAAACCTGGTTCTCTCGGAACCTCTCGACAACGGAATCCTTTGGGTTACCGTCCTCACGGGCAACCATCATCCGTTGCCTTTTTAAACCGGAACGGAAGAACTTTCGCCTCAAATTATCAAGCTCCGGGCTCTAATTTTTAGCGGTGTGGACCTTGTGCGGTGTTGGGTTTCTTGGGGTCTTACTCCGGCCCATTGATGCCGCAATAAAGGCGCCTCCAAGACCCTCAAAGGCGTCCGAGCTACCAATAGAGCTTGAAGTCCAAAGGTAAGCGGTCTGGATGAACGATCTCATGCTGGCCAAACCCGGGTTGGCTCCCTTCTTTGCCAACAAACCCGGTAAGCTCTCCCGCTTTTAACATTAATCCTTGTTGATATATAAATCCTTTTCTTCTCATAACCTCCTTGAGCGTACCAAACCCCTGGCTCGGTGTAAGTCCAAGGCCAAAAAGGCTGGCAAGAGAAAACCGCCGATCTTAGTCCGGGGCGAAGAATGGGGTAAAACTTGATATCCTTATGAAGGGTAAACGGCTCTCCTCTTTGTTGGAAATATGCCTAGAGGCAATAATAAATTAGTTATTATTATATTTCCTTGTTCATGATAATCGTTTATTTTCATGCTATAATTGTATTGAGGAAACAGCGATACATGTGTGGATACATAGACAACACCATGTCCTAGTAAGCCTCTATTAACTAGCTCGTTGATCAATAGATGGTTACGGTTTCGACCATGGACATTGGATGTCATTGATAGCGGGATCACATCATTAGGAGAATGATGTGGGACAAGACAATCCTAAGCCTAGCACAAAGATCGTTTAGTTCGTTGCTAAAGCTTTTCTAATGTCAAGTATCTTTTCCTTAGACCATGAGATGTCAATTCCGGATCCGTGGATGCTTTGGGTGTATCAAGCGTCGGTGTGGGTGACTATAAAGGTGCACTCGGTATCTCGAAAGTGACCATTGGGTTGACCGGATCAGGCGGATTTGTCACTCCGTGAGGGAGGTATCTCTGGGCCCACTCGGTAGGACATCATCATAATGTACAATGTGACCAAGGGGTTGATCAGGGATGATGTGTTCGGAGCGAGTAAAGAACTTGCGTGGAGATTGAACAAGGTATCGGTATCGCGATCGAATCTCGGGCAAGTAAACCGCTAGACAAAGGGTTTATCACGGGATCGATTGAGTCCTTGACATGTGGTTCATCCGATGAGATCATCGTGGAACATGTAGAGCCAACATGGGTATCCAGATCCCTGTTGGTTATTGAGGGAAGCGTCCGGTCATTGCTTGTCTCCCGAACCGGGGTCTACACATAAGGTTCGTGGCCTAGGGTTATAAGGAAGCTTGTATGTGGTTCGAATGTTGTTAGTCCGGATGAGATCCCGGACGTCACGAGGGTTCGGAATGGTCGGAGGTAAAGATTTATATATGGAAAGGTTGTTGGGGTTAGGAAAAGTTGGTTTTTTGGTATTTTAGGAAGCTTCGGAAGGTTCGGAGGATTCGGAGGGTAGGTCGGAGTGTTCCACCACGTCAATACAGTAGCATGGGCTGTAGGCGCCCTAGCCATAATGGGCCAAGGAACCAGCCCCCAAGGCCCACTTGGAAAACCCTAAGGGAGGGCCTCCACTTGACTTGGGCACTCCTCCCCCTCTTGCCGCCCCAAGTCCCATCTAGGGTGGCCACCCTTGGGGTGGGAAACCCTAAAGGGGCACCCCCCCCCCCTATATAACTTGAGGTTTTGGGCTGCCCAACAATGAGAACCTCTCCCTCTTGGTGCAGCCCCTCTCCTCCTCCTCCTCTCCCTTGGTGCTTGGCGAAGCCTGCTGGATGCCCCTCCCCACCACCCCCGCCCGTTGTCTGCTGCTGGATGGAGTCTTCCTCAACCTCTCCCTCTCTCCTTGCTGGATCAAGGCATGGGAGGCGTCCGGGCTGTCCGTGTGTTGAGCAGGGAGGTGCCGTCCGTTGGCACTAGGATCTCCGGTGATTTGAATCACGCATCGACTCCTTCAACCCCGTTCTCATGAGGCCCGCTTAGCGATCTACAAGGGTATGTAGATGCACTCTCCTTCCCTCGTTGCTGGTTTCTCCATAGATAGATCTTGGTGACACGTGGGAAAATTTTGAATTTCGCTCGTTCCCCAGATGGATCATGAGCTAGGTCTATTCGTAGATTCTTTGCCAGTAGAACACAAAGTAGTTGTGGGCGTTGATGTTGTTCAATATGCTTACCGTTACTAGTCAATCTTGTTTGACGGTATTGTGGGATGAAGGGACCGACCTTACGTACTCTTCGTGAGCGGTTCCACCGGTGACATGCACTTGGTGCATAAGGTGGCTAGGGTGCGTCTCTCCACTTTAGTGACGGATTCGATGAAAAGGTCCTTATGAAGGGTAAATAGCAATTGGCATATCACGTTGTGGTTTTGCGTGGTAAAAGCGTTCTTGCTAGAACCTAGCAGCCACGTAAAACATGCAAACAACAATTGGGGCGTCTAACTTGTTTTTGCAGGGTATGCTATGTGATGTGATATGGCCAAAAGAATGTGATGAATATATGTGATGTATGAGATTGATCATGTTCTTGTAATAGGATTCACGACCATGTCGATGAGTATGACAACGGCGGGAAATAGGAGTTGTCTTTATTTTGTATGACCTGCGTGTCATTAAACACGCCATGTAATTACTTTACTTTATTGCTAACCGGTAGCCATAGTAGTAGGTAATAGTTGGCGGAACAACTTCATGAAACACGATGATGGAGATCATGATGATGGAGATCATGGTGTCATGCGGTGACAATGATTCATGGAGCCCCAAGATGGAGATCAAAGGAGCAATATGATATTGGCCATATCATGTCACTACTATATAATTGCATGTGATGTTTATTATGTTTATGCATCTTTTTACTTAGAACGCGGTAGTAAATAAGATGATCCCTTACAAATTTCAAAAGTGTTCTCCCGGTACACCGTTGCTACGTTAAATAAACTTCGCACCACGTGATGATCGGGTGTGATGGATTCTTACGTTCACATACACGGGTGTAAGACAGATTTACAACAAAAACACTTGGGGTTAACTTGGCAGAGCTTAACATGGCCTCGAACAGGAGACCGAAAGGTCGAGCATGAGTCGTATAGTAGATCGATCAACATGAAGATGTTCACCGGATGACTGTCCGTCTCACGTGATGATGGACCGGCCTAGTTGTTCGGATCATGTAATCACTTAGATGACCGGAGGATGTCTTCGAGTGGGAGTTCATAAGATGAACTTAATTATCGAACATAGTCAAAGACCTTTTAAATTAGTCGTGGCTGGCTTTAGTTCCTTGTTTAGATATGTTCCTAGAAAAAATATAGTTGAAAGTTGAAAGTAGCGATTATGCGGACAGAAAGCTTATGTCTTAATGCCGCTGGTGTCTTTGAACCCCAAGCGTCGTTTGTGGATGTTGCGAACCGGACATACGTTTGATAACTACGTGATAGTTCGTTAAGCGGTTTAGAGTTGAGGCACCAAGGCGTTTTGAAGCGTCGCGGAACATATGAGATGTTTGAAGGCTGAAATGGGATTTCAGGCTTGCCCCGTCGAGGTAGAAGACCTCCGCGATTTTCTTAGCCTGCAAACTAAGGGGAAAAGCTCAATCGTTGAGCTTGTGCCGATTAATAGTGCAACAATCACTTGAATCGGTGGGAGTTGATCTTCCGGATGAGATAGTGATGTTTCTCCAAGTCATTGCCACCAAGCTGCTAACTTTGATGAACTATAACATATCAGGGATAAATATGATGATCCTTGAAGTATTGCGATGTTTGACACCGGAAAGTAGAAATCAAGAAGGAGCATCAATTGTTGATGGTTGGTGAAACCACTAGTTTCAAGAAGGGCAAGGGCAGAAGGAACTTCATGAAACGACAAATCATTGTTGCTCGTGAAAAACCAAGGTTGAACCCAAACCGAGACTAAGTGCTGTAATAAGGGGAACACCCTTTGGGAGAATTACCCTAGATACTTGGTAGATAAGAAGGCGGCAAGGTCGATAGAAGTATATTTGATATACATTGTTAATGTGTACTTTACTAGTACTCCTAGTAGCACCGGGTATTAGATACGGTTCGGTTGCTAAATGTTAGTAACTCTTAATAAAAGCTACGGAATAAAGGAGACTAGCTAAAGGTGAGGACGATATGTGTTGGAATTGTTTCCAAGGTTGATTGATCAAACATACGCTCCCTCTACCATCAAGATTAGTATTAAACGAATAATTTCATTTGGTGTTTGCGTTGAGCATAGACTTGATTGGATTATGTCTATCGTCTGTTATTCATTTAAGGAGAATAATGGTTACTCTATTTATTTGAATAATACCTTCATGGTCTTGCACCTAAAAAAATGGTTTATTGAATCTCGTCGTAGTGATACACATTTTCATGCCAAAAGTATAAGATAGTAATGATAGTACCACTTACTTGTGGCCCATATAAGTCATATTGGTTAAAAGCATGAAGAAGCTCCATGTTGATGGATCTTTGGACTCACTCATTTTGAAAAGTTTGAGACATGGAACCATGTCTATTGGTGTATCTTGAAGAAACTCCATGCGATGGATCGTTTGGACTCACGATTTTGAATCACTTGAGATATGCAAACATACCACATGGGCAAGATGGTGAAAAGCCTCGGTTTCAATAAGATGGAACAAGATAGCAACTTGTTGGAAGTAACACATTTTGATGTGTGGTCCAATGAGTCTGAGGCATCATGAATATCGTTATGTTCACTTCAGATGATTGAGTAGATGTTGAGTATATTTACTTGATGAAACAAAGTCTGAATTATTGAATGGTTCAAGAATTTTAGAGTGAAGTTTAAGATCTTTGACAAGAGGATAGAATGTCTATGATATGATCATAGAGATGAATATCTGAGTTCTGTTTTGGCACCAATTAAGACATTGTGAAATTGTTTCACTAATACCCTGGAACACCATAGTGTGATGGTGTGTCAACATCATAGTTGCAACCTATTGGATATGGTGCGTACCATGATGTCTCTTCAATTACCACTATCGTTCATGGGTTAGGCATTAGAGACAACCGCACTCACTTTAATAGGGCACCCGTAATTCCGTTGAGGGACCTTTTTGAACTATGGTTTGGAGAAACCTAAGTTGTCTTTCTTAAAAGTTTGGGGTTCGGCGCTTATTGAAAAAGTTTCAGGTTGATAAGCTCGGACCCAGCGGATAAAATGCATCTTCATAGGACACCCAAAACAGTTGGGTATACCTCCTAATTCAGATCCAAGGCAATAGGGATTGTTTCTTGAATCGGGTCCTTTCTCGGGAAAGTTGTCTCGAAAAGTTGAGTGGGAGGATGGTGGAAACTTGATGAGGTTTTGAACCGTCACTTCAACAAGTGTGTGAGGGCACGGAAGTTGTTCTGTGGCACCTACACCAATTGAAGTGAAGCTTATGATAGTGATCATGAAGTTTTGGATCAAGTCACTACCGTACCTCGTGGGTGACAAGGATGCGGACTCTTGAATCGGTGATCTTCTTGAAGGTCATGTTGCTGACAACAATGAACCTCGAGCTATGGGAAGCGATGGTGGGCCCAAATTCCGACAAATGGTTAGAAGCCATGAAATCCGTGATAGGATCCATGTATCATAACAAAGCATGGACTTTGGTGGACTTGCCGATGATCGGCAAGCCATTGAAATAAATGGATCTTTAAGAAGAAAGGACGTGGGCGGTAATATCACCGTCTATGAAGCTCGACTTGTGGCGGGTTTTCACAAGTTCAAGGAGTTGACTCGTGAGATTTTCTCACCGTGCGATCTTAATCGTCGGAATCATGTTAGCATTATTTTAAAATCTGCGATGGATGTCAAAAGGGTTTCCTTACCGGTTTCCGTGGAAAGGTTGTATTGATACAATCGGTTTTGTCGATCCTAAGGATGCTAAAAGGATGCTCCCGGATCCTTCTAAGGACTGGAGTAAGCATCTCGGAGTTGGAATATACTTTGATAGGATGATCAAAGATTTTGGGTTTATACAAAGTTTATGAAAACTTGTATTTCCAAAGAAGTGAGTGGGAGCACTATAAATTTCGATGAGTATATGTTGTTGACATATTGATGATGAAATGATGTAGAAATTCGGAAAGCATATAGGGTTATTTGAAAGGTTTTCAATAGAAAACCTGGATTAAGCTACTTGAACATTGAGCATAAGATCTATAAGGATAGATCAAAATGTTAATATTTCAAATGAGCATATACCTTGACATGATCTTGAAGGTGTTCAAGATGGATCATCAAAGAAGGAGTTCTTGCCGAGATGTAAGGTATGAAGTTAAGAGTTAAAGCTCGACCACGGCGAAAAAGAAAGGGGAAGGTGGTCCCTATGCTTCGGCGTAGGCTCTATGTATGCTATCGTGTCGCACGATGTGTGCCTTGCCATTCGGCAAGAAGTACAAATGATCAAGGTGGATCAGGATAGCGGTCAAAATTATCCTTGGGAATAAGGACATGTTTCTCGATTATGGAGGTGATAAAGAGTTGGGTAAAGGGTTACGTCGATGCAAGCTTTAACACCTATCCGGTGACTAGAAGCAAACCGGATCGTATAGTGGAGCAACCATTTGGAATAGCTCCAAGTGGGCGTGGCGCATTTACAATATGACATAGAAATTAAAGTACACACGGATCTGAAAGGTTGACCCGTTGACTAAACCTCTCTCACAAGCAAAACATGATCAAACCCGAACTCATTGAGACTTAATCACATGGTGATGTGAACTATTTAAGACACTAGTAAACTCTTTGGATGTTGGTCACATGGCGATGTGACCTATGATGTTAATCACATGGCGATGTGAACTAGATTATTGACTCTAGTGCAAGTGGGAGCTGTTGGAAATATGCCTAGAGGCAATAATAAAATTTTATTATATTTCCTTGTTCATGATAATCGTTTATTATTCATGCTATAATTGTATTGAGGAAACAGCGATACATTGTGGATACATAGACAACACCATGTCCCTAGTAAGCCTCTATTAACTAGCTCTTGATCAATAGATGGTTACGGTTTCGACCATGGACATTGGATGTATTGATAAGGGATCACATCATTAGGAGAATGATGTGATGGACAAGACAATCCTAAGCCTAGCACAAAGATCGGTAGTTGTATGCTAAAGCTTTTCTAATGTCAAGTATCTTTTCCTTAGACCATGAGATGTGCAATTCCGGATACCAATGCTTTGGGGTATCAAGCGTCGGCTAACTGGGTGACTATAAAGGTGCACTGGTATCTCCGGTGACCATTGGGTTGACACGGATCGGGTGGGTTTGTCACTCCGTAAGCGGGGGTATCTGGGCCCCTCGGTAGGACATCATCATAATGTGCACAATGTGACCAAGGGGTTGATCACGGGATGATGTGTTCGGGCAGTAAAAGACTTGCCGTAGCGAGATTGAACAAGGTATCGGTATCGGCGATCGAATCTCGGGCAAGTAAATACCGTTAGACAAAGGGAATTGTATCGGGATCGATTGAGTCCTTGACATCGTGGTTTCCGATGAGATCATCGTGGAACATGTAGGACCAACATGGGTATCCAGATCCCTTTGGTTATTGACCGGGGAACGTCTCGGTCATTCCTTTCCCGAACCCGTAGGGTCTAACATAAGGTTGTGGGCTAGGGTTATATAGGAAGCTTGTATGTGTTCGAATTTGTTGGTCCGGATGAGATCCGGACGTCACGAGGAGTTCGGAATGGTCGGGGTAAAGATTTATATATGGAAAGTTGTTTTGGGTTCGGAAAAAGTTGGTTTTTGGTATTGTCGGGAAGCTTCAGAAGGTTCGGAGGGGGTCCGGGGTGGAGGTGTTCCACCGTCCAATACAGTAGCATGGGCTGTAGGGGCGCCCTAGCCATAATGGGCCAAGACCACCCCCAAGGCCCATCCATGGAGGGAAACCCTAAGGAGGCCTCCACTTGACTTGGGGGCCTCCTCCCCTGCCGCCCCAAGTCCCATCTAGGGCTGGCCCACCCTTGGGGTGGGAAACCCTAAAGGCGCGCCCCTTTCCCCTATATACTTGAGGTTTTGGGCTGCCCAACACATGAGAACCTCTCCTCTTGGTGCAGCCCCCCTCCTCCTCCTCCTCTCCCTTGGTGTTGGCGAAGCCTGCTGGATGCCCGCTCCTCCACCACCCCGCCGTTGTGCTGCTGGGATGGAGTCTTCCTCAACCTCTCCCCTCTCTTGCTGGATCAAGGCATGGGAGGCGTCACCGGGCTGTCCGTGTGTTGAGCGGAGGTGCCGTCCGTTCGGCACTAGGATCTCCGGTGATTTGAATCCGATCGACTCCTTCAACCCCGTTCTAGAGCCCCCTTAGCGATCTACAAGGGTATGTAGATGCACTCTCCTTCCCTCGTTGCTGGTTTCTCCATAGATAGATCTTGGTGACACGTAGGAAAATTTTGAATTTCTGCTCGTTCCCCAACACTCTTTGTGTTTCTTCTTGCTTGTAATTTGTCCCTTTGTATTCCCTTCTTGACAATTTTAACTCCCGAGGATGATCTTTGAAGCCAGTCATGCCGACCCTGTTGAGGTAATCTTTCTTTCTTCGAATCCGACCTCGTGCGGTTAAAAGAATTACTTGCGCCGTCCGGAAAGTGAAAAATCTCATTCCTATGCTTATTTGAATCCAAGCGTTTCCTTGAAGACGACAGCGGCTGAAAGAGCGCCCGTCGACCCGGCACGATGGTCAACAGATTACCTCATCCGGTTTACGGAATACACCAACCGGAGCGTCGTCGGTGATTTGTTCTCTGGCGTTATCCCTTAAAGGTTTCTTCGATGTCCTCTCAATCCGTCGACCGAATTATCAGGCCTCTTCCAACTCTTCGGCGGTTCATCAACCAGCAAGCGCCTCGCTTAAAGTTGCTGCGGGGTAAGCACCATCTTGCTGTCCCGCCAATTCGGTTTAATTGCCTTGGTCGATTTATCTTAATCTAATTCCGAATATTGCAGCACCAAGGCTCGCTGAGTAAGCGAAAACCCTTGATCCTCTGCGGATGTTGATCCGGGAAAGACCCCGAGCAAACCCGAAAATCCTGAAGTCGCCAAAAATAGCTCGGCGAGTTGTACAAAAACGACAACGCTGATCCATGAAACTGAACCAAAGGTCAAGTGGAAACCCGCATCCTGCTCCACGAGTCCGGCCCAGGCGGGTCGTGATTGTTGAACCGCCCGAGCCAAATGCGAAGCCACCAAGCCCAAAGAAGACGCCGGTCATGGCCCAGACTAAAAATGATGATGTTATTATAGCGAGCCTGGCTACACCACTCCCGACCAACCCGGTCGCTTTAGCAAAACACCGCCAAGGAAGATTCTACTACTATGAGCAAAGATAAGGGAAAGATGATCGTCGACTTATGGCGACCTCTCGCCCAAGAACTTCACTCGGCTTTACGAACCGGCTCTACACAAGCCGTGACTTTGAAGCGGTCAGTCAATCGCATGAAGGACCGCTATGAGGTAAGGAGTTATGCCTTTCTGATTACTTTTGCCGTATAGTAGCCCCAGTCGGTTCAACTTAGCATAGTTAAACCAGCATTAACTTTGCATAGAAACATCGCCTTAAACTGCGATCTTGTAGCCCCAAAGGGTCGGTTCAACAGCATAGTTAAACCGGCACTTAATTTCTGTATCCCCATAGCAAACTGGGATCAACTAGCCATTAGCCCCCAAGTGCCAAGTTGAATATTTGTATTGAGCTTGGGACTTTATAATGAAACAACTAACGTGCTCCCTTTGTTATCGAGATGAGATATACCCGACAAACCATGCAACTCAAGGACCTTGAGCCAATCTGGAAACTCAACAAGCGAAAACCACCAAGGCCAAGGGCGAATTGAAAACTGCCTTGGCCACTATGGAACAATTGAAGGTGGTATAAATCGAGCAGGCCAGCTGGGACACCGAGAAGGCGGTTTGAAAAAGCAGGCGGAAGATGCTGAATCAGCTCTTAAACCGGTGGTGAAGAGCTTACGGACTAAAGCGCCAATTGCATGCCATGACCTCTGCCATCTTTGGTAAGAAAACTTGCCTGATTATCTCTGTTTTGATATTTCCGCCGGTTTAACCTGAGCTATCTGAAATCGGTGCGAGCAAGCGTATTGCTCATCGAGGCTCGATGTGCGAAAAGCTCAAGGCGCTTACGCTGATTGAGCAGCTGTATACCGGCGCCAGCGAGTCATATGTGCCACATCATACGACAACACAGCTCCGTCCTGATCAAAGATACCTTTGGACCGGCTGTCCATGATTCGGGGCAACGAAGAGTTGAAGCGATCCGCGGCCGGTGGCACTCTCTGGCTCTAACTTCGCGCCAAAGGCGTGGATAGCGGATCTTGATCCGGTGACATAACCAAGGGTTTCCCCAGCGCTCAAGAGAATGGTGAAGCCTTTGATAATGGCATACGAAGCGAATAACAAAGGAGATCGTCTGGGCAAGTCAGCGGCGCGAAGCCAACCTAGCGAGTTCACCGCTCTTTTATGATGCAAACAACAAGCGGGTGGGTTTGTCATTCGAAGTGCGAGCCTTGTTCCTCCAATCCGTAAGCACACTTATGCCCAGGCGTTGATCCGGCTGAGCTTATAAGTGAAGAGGCTTCTTCGGGCCTTAACCGGATTGTGGTCTACCAATGACTTCGGGCTTTGGGTGATGAAGAGGAAGAAGTTGAACCGGCGCGAGCGCCCCTCTTCCTCCGTCAACCCGGCGAAGAAGCTTAATCCGTCAAGCCGGGTGATGCATCAGAAACTGCTAGTCATAACGCCATGCGAAACACCAGGCCTTGGAAGGCCTTGTAATAGAATAGCGAGCACTTTGTTTTTGAACATGCTTTTATGCTCTCAGTCTGTAACCTTCGCGCGGAGGTGCTGATACTTTGGTTTGAAACCTTCAATGCATTTTGCCTGCAATCACAAATCCTTAAACCACCACGGCGGCTTGTGTCGCCAGCCGGCTTGTGATGCCGATATATTTATATAAGAAAATATTGATGTATATGCTCAAACCTTTGTGATACAAAAACAAATACCTGCCAGCGTCGGGCATGCAATTGGCTTAGCCAATCTTGAGGCGGAGGGTGTATAAACCATTACCGTCAAAGGAGAAAACAACTCCTGTGTTTATAATGCGGTTTACCGTGTAAACTGTGTTGGGTCATGACAAGCCCCTGTTACTCCATAATGGGATGTTAACAGAAAAATCAAACCGAAGCAAATATCTCAGTTAAAAATAGACCGAACTCCATTAATTGACAGATTGAAAAGGTTTAAAGGGTCATCGGTTTAAAAGGCCAAAAATCAAATAACAATTATGAAATCAATATGGAAGCAAAGGCAATTATAAAACCGTTTGCAAGAAGAGGCTTTCTTGAGCTTGATCGGGATGGTGTTACCATGGTCGGACAGGACCAAGCTCCCCATAAGGTGTAGCGATGGTTCAAGTCAGCAACCCCCAAAGCGAAACCGTGGCATTATGCCGATCAAGTGGCATGGCAATGGTTGGGTTCGACCAAGCCCCAAGTGATTCTATGGCCTTAGGCCGACCAAGAGCGTGTTGGTTCAGATGTGACCATGTCCCCAAGTGATCTGGTGGCTTTCGCCCATCAAAAGGTGTTGCATTGGTTCGGACCGACCAAGCCCCCAAGTGACATAAAACTTCGAAAAAGCAAGATCAAGGGCTAAACGGAGGCTGCTTTGCGACAACAACTCCATGTACCCAAACCGGACTTTTT
Organism: Aegilops longissima; assembly: GCA_021605205.1. Taxonomy (NCBI): domain Eukaryota; kingdom Viridiplantae; phylum Streptophyta; class Magnoliopsida; order Poales; family Poaceae; genus Aegilops; species Aegilops longissima. Next base: position 26,388 of record JAHIAM010013148.1, read on the forward strand.
CGAGCGGATACCCGCTTTAGCCGAGGCTCCGGTTTATTGCTTTTATTCATAATATATACATTGTCTTAATATGTACATAAGTGGAGCCGATGGCTCGGGTATAATAAGGCGAAGATGAGCTATGTTCCACGGCTGTTGGTCTCCTCTTCGGCGTCGTGAGTCTTTTGCTCTCGAACATCAATCGAGATAGTTTGACCCGTTGTGCAGATTCTTGCTGACCACAAGGGCCCTTCCCAAAGGTGGGGATAGCTTGTGCATATCATGCGGTCTTGAATGAGCGAAGCACCAAGTCTCCTTCTGAAAGGTTCTTGTTCTAACCCTTGTTGTGATACGGAAGTTCCTGGCTTGTAAATCGCCGAGCGAGCAGCCGCCATATCTCGCTCTTCATCGATCGATCAAGCGTCTGCGTGCTGCCTCACTATCGGCCTCAACATAGAGCTGCCACGAGGCGAGTCATAGCCGGATATCGCGGGAAGAACCGCCTCCGCTCCATAGACCATAAACGGTGTGTATCCGTGGATCTGTTAGGGGTAGTATTGATACTCCATATCACAGATGGTAGCTCTTCTACCCAACAGCCCGCGTCCTCTCTAAAGGGACCATAAGCGGGGTTTGATACCTCTCAAGATCTCTGATTAGCTCGTTCCGCTTGACCATTGGATTCGGGTGGGCCCTTGAAGAAACTTCAAGCGAATGTGCTCGTTCACAAAACTCCTTCATGGCTCCCTTGGACAAATTGGTGCCATTGTCGTGATGATCTGTGTGGAAACCCAAAACGGAAGATCACCCTTTTTATGAACTGAACCGCCGTGGCCACATCACACTTGCTGACAGGCTCTGCCTCGACCCACTTTGTAAACTTGTCAACTGCGACCAGCAAATGTGTTTTCTTGTCCTTGGACCTTTTAAAAGGCCCCACCATGTCCAGCCCCCAGGTTGCAAACGGCCAAGTAATCGGAATCATCTGTACATGCTAGGCTCGTCAAGTTAACCTAAGTGTTTATGCATGTGTAAATCTGTCTTACACCCGTTGTATGTGAACGTTAGAATCTATCACACCCGATCATCATGTGGTGCTTCGAAACAACGAACTTTCGCATAGCAGATCGTTAGGGGGAACACTTTCTTGAAATTATTATGAGGGATCATCTTATTTACTACCGTCGTTCTAAGTAAACAAGATGCAAAAACATGATAAACATCACATGCAATCAAATAGTAGTGACATGATATGGCCAATATCATATAGCTCCTTTGATCTCCATCTTCGAAGCTCCATGATCATCTTCGTCACCGGCATGACACCATGATCTCCATCATCGTGTCTCCATGAAGTTGCTCACCAACTATTACTTCTACTACTATGGCTAACGGTTTAGCAATAAAGTAAAGTAATTACATGGCGTTAAATCATTGACACGCGGGTCATACAATAATTAAGACAACTCCTATGGCTCCTTCCGGTTGTCATACTCATCGACATGCAAGTCGTGATTCCTATGACAAGAACATGATCTCATACATCACATATATATATCATTCATCACAACTTTTGGCCATATCACATCACAAAGCAATTGCTGCAAAAAAAAGTTAGACGTCCTCTACTTGTTGTTGCATCTTTTACGTGGCTGCAATAGGGTTCTAGCAAGAACGTTTTCTTACCTACGTAAAAGCCACAACGTGATTTGTCAACTTCTATTTACCCTTCATAAGGACCCTTTTCATCGAATCCGCTCCAACTAAAGTGGGAGAGACAGACACCCGCTAGCCACCTTATGCAACTAGTGTATGTCAGTCGGTGGAACCTGTCTCACGTAAGCGTACGTGTAAGGTCGGTCCGGGCCGCTTCATCCCACAATACCGCTGAAGCAAAATAAGACTAGTAGTGGCAAGAAAGTTGACAACATCTATGCCCACAACAAGTTTGTGTTCTACTCGTGCAAAGAGAACTACGCATAGACCTAGCTCTGATACCACTGTTGGGGAACATTGCAGAAAATAAAAATTTTCTACGCTTCACCAAGATCAATCTATGAGTTCATCTAGCAACGAGAGAGAGGTGCATCTACATACCCTTGTAGATCGGCGAGCGTTCAAGAGAACGGGGTTGAGGAGTCGTACTCGTCATGATCCAAATCACCGATGATCCTAGTGCTGAACGGACAGCACCTCCGCGTTCAACACACGTACGATTGAGGAAGACGTCTCCTCCTTCTTGATCCAGAAAGGGGGAAGGAGAGGTTGATGAAGATCCAGCAGCACGACGGCGTGGTGGTGGATGTAGCAGCGATCTCGGCAGGGCTTCGCCAAGCGTCTGCGAGAGGGAGAGGTGTAGCAAGGGGAGAGGGAGGCGCCAAGAGCATGGGTGCGGCTGCCCTCCCTCCCACCCTCTTTATATAGCCCCCCTAGGGGGGGCGCCTGCCCTAGAGATGGGATCTCCAAGGGTGGTGGCGGCGGTGGCTTCCCCAAGCCGGTGGGCGCCCCACCCCTAGGGTTTCCCAACCCTAGGCGAGGGGGCCAAGGGGGTGCACCAGCCCACCAGGGGCTGGTTCCCTTCCCACTTCAGCCCATGGGGCCCTCCGGGATAGGTGGCCCCACCCTGTGGACCCCCGGGACCCTTCCGATGGTCCCGGTACAATACCGATGACCCCCGAAACTTTCCCGATGGCCAAAACCTGACTTCCTATATATAATTATTTACCTCCGGACCATTCCGGAACTCCTCGTGACGTCCGGGGTCTCATTCGGGACTCCGAACAACTTTCGGGTTACTGCATACTCATATCTCTACAACCCTAGCGTCACCGAACCATAAGTGTGTAGACCCTACGGGTTCGGGAGACATGCAGACATGACCGAGATGCCTCTCCGGTCAATAACCAACAGCGGGATCTGGATACCCATGTTGGCTCCCACATGCTCCTCGATGATCTCATTGGATGAACCACGATGTCGAGGATTCAAGCAACCCCGTATACAATTCCCTTTGTCAATCGGTACGTTACTTGCCCGAGATTCGATCGTCGGTGTCCCAATACCTCGTTAATCTCGTTATCGGCAAGTCACTTTACTTGTACCGTAATGCATGATCCCGTGACCATACACTTGGTCACATTGAGCTCATTATGATGATGCATTACCGAGTGGGCCCGAGATACCTCTCCGTCATACGGAGTGACAAATCCAGTCTCGATTCGTGCCAACCCAGCAGACACTTTCGGAGATACCCGTAGTGTACCTTTATAGTCACCCGATTACGTTGTGACGTTTGGACACCCAAAGCACTCCTACGGTATCCGGAGTTGCACAATCTCATGGTCTAAGGAAATGATACTTGACATTTGAAAAAGCTCTAGCTAAGCGAACTACACGATCTTTGAGCTATGCTTAGGATTGGGTCTTGTCCATCACATCATTCTCCCAATGATGTGATCCCGTTATCAATGACATCCAATGTCCATAGTAAGGAAACCATGACTATCTGTTGTCAACGAGCTAGTCAACTAGAGGCTCACTAGGGACACGTTGTGGTCTATGTATTCACACGTGTATTACGATTTCCGGATAACACAATTATAGCATGAATAATAGACTATTATCATGAACAAAGAAATATAATAATAACCATTTTATTATTGCCT
>JAHIAM010013151.1:0-14689 GCA_021605205.1 Aegilops longissima
ATTCAAAAGCTATCGAGGGGTCCCATAAATCACCCGACCGCGTTAGGGGCGCAACAATCGGGAACATAACACCGATATAGCGGAAACTAGGGCGGCAAGTGGAACAAAACACCGGGCATAAGGCGAGCCTTCCACCCTTTACCAAGTATATAGATGCATTAATTTAATAAGATAAAATTGTGATATCCCAACAAGTAAACATGTTCCAACAAGGAACAACATCTCCATGTTCAACAAGGAACAAACTTCATCTTCTGCAACTAAGCGCTATAAGAGGAAATTTGAACAAGCGGTAACATAGCCAAACAGCGATGCTGCTAGGAAAAGATGGTTAGGGGTTTGACATGGCAATGTGGGTGGCATGATATAGCAAGTGGTAGGCATCGTAGCATAGGCATAGCAAAAAGCGAGCATCTAGCAAGCAAAGATAGAAGTGATTTGAGGTATGGTCATCTTGCACGAAATCCATAAGGAAAAACGAATCCATGAAGAAGACAAGCAGACGATGGCGAATGAATCCTCACAACTCGGAGCGAAAGCGAAGCTAACGAGAGAAGCAAACCGGAAAGAAGCAAACAACATAGTAAACAACCAACACATAAACATGGCATGATGCACAACCAAGTATGATGCATGACCGGTTTAAATAGCATGGCATGGCAATATGCAAACAATCCTACAAATTAAGTGGAGCTCAATATGCAACGAGTTGCATATTGATGAACCTCACATCACTTATTTAGTTTGATCTCGATTAGGGAACCAACAATATTAAATGTTATTAAACATGGCAAGAGGTGAAGCATATTGAAACTACCTATCTAGGCAAGTTTAAATGAGGCGGAAACAACAACAACAATTCGGAAAATCCTCATATGCATATTATGGATTTGGAACAGATCTGACCTAAACACAATTTTAGAGTTGTTAAACATGCAAAGAAATGCTACCATGTTAAACTAGGCATTTTCCACCCATTTACATATAAAGAACATTTAATTCCGAGTTACGGTTAATTAGTTATGAAATAAATCATTTTAGCATGGCATTTAAGCAAAATTAATGCAACCAACAATTATAAGCATTTAAATGTTGTTATCATGATCACGGATGACATGTGCAAGTTTATGCAATTTTATGAAAGCGTTGACAGGAGCATTAAATGAAGCATTATGTCCCGTGGTGGAAGAAAGGGTGCCACGGCAACATATCGGATCCGGTAGCTCACGGAGATACCGATGCAAAGGAAGGGTGGCGGGCGAGTCATCCAAGATGGTGGGGTGATCCGGTTCGGGTTCCCCGGAGCAGTGGCATGGCAAAGAGGGCATCGCAAGGATGATTCGGACACGGTCGGTCATCTCGGGTTATACCTCGAAAGCGTTCAAAGCGGGGACGGGTCGAGTTTCGTAGGGAAGTAGTGGTTCACGTTCTTGAGGAAGTAGAAAGTAGTCGTTCTCGCGATGTAGTGGAAATGTCGTACCGCGTGGTAGAGGAAGTCGTTGTTCACGTTCGAGGTAGTGGTACATCTCGTCGCCGGAGTAGTGGTACACGAAGGTAGTCGAACAGCGGTTCCGTTACACAGGTCTTGGCGGCGGTAGTTGTACCGTTCCACGGGTTTTGGCTGACGGTCGTCGTACATGGTTCAGTGGTACTTGCAGCTCTACGGACTTGTGAATCGAGGGCTTCGGGTCGGCGGTAGTGGTACATGTGGCGTCGGGGTACTTGTTATTCTGGTTCTTGCGTCCGTAGATGTCTGTGGCAATCGTAGTGGTACTTGTCGCATCATCGTGTAGTCGGTCTTGTCATCTCCGAAGAGTACTTGTCGTTTGTCGGGGTGCCAGCGGTCTCACAGGGCAACAACATGGCAGTCTTAGTGTTCTGGTCTTGCAGTGCTGTCGAACTTGGCGTCAACAAGGCCATGGAGAACTTGGCGAAATCCACAGTGAGGAGGCCGGGGCTTGGCGGCGGGACCCAGCCAGAGGCCTTGAGCCATGGCATCGGGCAAGGCTCCGAGGTGGGGCGCGGAGTTGAAGATCTTGGGAGGGCGGGGAGGAGCACGGTGTGGTGGCTGGCTCGGGGCGGAAGCAGGGAGGCTGAGGAGGCTCTGGTGGTGTGGCAAAACCGGCGAGGAGGACCTGCGGGGAGGGAGAAAGCGGAGGGCGGAGGTCGCGTGGGCCAGGAGGAGAAGGGATGGCGGCGAGCCTCTGACCGGCGAGGCCTTGGAGCATGACGTGACAGACATGGTCTCGCTGGTCATGTGAGGCGGGCCTTGGAAGGAGAGGTGGCGTGCGATGCCACAGGGAGGAGGCGGCGAGGAGATGGATGTGTGGCTGCCATGGAGGAGAGGAAGAATCTGAGGGAGGAAGAGATCTGTGAGGAGATGGGATCGAGGGAAGGGCGAGGGAGATGGGGAATCAGGCGGGGAGGCGGCAGCTCTTGGGAGGACGAGAGGAGGAGATGAGGATGGAGTCGGGCTAGGGTTAGAGGGGGTGGGTGGGCCTTGGGAGGCCGGTGGGCTGGTGGAATGGGCGGCTGGTGGAGAAGGAAGGCCGGAGAGGGCGCTAGGTGGGTGGGATCTCTTAGAGGCCGGTGGGCTGGGCGGAGGAGAAAGGCAGGCGGCTGGGCCTTGCTCTTCTCTCTCTCTCTATCTTCTTAAGCGAGAAAACAAATAAAGAGAAGAAAAGAAAGAGAGGTTAGGGAAAGGACTTGCGGTAGCGGATAATTTTCCGGACTCATAAAAATCGAGGAATTTAACAAAAAATGATCCAAGGATTTTGGTGGAACTCGGAAAATGATAGAATAATAATGGCAAGGTTTTGAGGTCAACTCGGAGGAGAAAAAAAGGCATGGGATTTAATATGCAAGTGTGTTATGATGATTCCAAAATAATGGAATATTTTAATATAGCTCCCTAATATCGGGAGGATAGGTTATAAAGAAGTCACCCTTCCCTCGATTTAAATGGATCGAAAAATCCATACAATTTATTTAGATGAGTTGCAAAAATTAATGAGATGATGGCATGATGACATGATGCAATGCAAGAGATGACATGATGAATGCACAACACAAAACAAATCACATGGCAAAACTCGGAAACCCTGGAAGGCAACTGAAGCTCCGGTCTTGGGCGTCACATTTACTGTAGGAAGTGGCCGCCATGTGGCGAGAAACAACCACTTAGTCACTTGGGGTGTCGTGGGAACCACGGCCCCTATAGAACTCTGAGCCCGTTGGTTCCCAGGGGACTGATGTCTACTACACAACCTTCTTCTTGTAGGCGTTGTTGGCCCTCCAAGTCTGAGAGGTTTGTGGGGCAGTGCAAATTTCCCTCAAGTGGATGACCTAAGGTTTATCAATCCGTGAGGCGTGGGATGAAGATGGTCTCTCTCAAACAACCCTGCAACCAAATAACAAAGAGTCTCTTGTGTCCCCAACACCCAATACAATGGTAAATTGTATAGGTGCACTAGTTAAGCGAAGAGATGGTGATACAAGTGAAATATGGATGGTAGATATAGGTTTTGTAATATGAAAATATAAAACAGCAAGGTAACAAGTGGTAAAAGTGATAAATAAGCAATGCTGCAATGATAGGAAACAAGGCCTAGGGTTCATACTTTCACTAGTGCAAGTTCTCTCAACAATAATAACATAATTGGATCATATAACTATCCCTCAACATGCAACAAAGAGTCACTCCAAAGTCACTAATAGCGGAGAACAAGCGAAGAGATTATGGTAAGATGCTGAAACCACCTCAAAGTTATTCTTTCCAATTAATCCGTTGGGCTATTCCTATAAGTGTCACAAACAGCCCTAGAGTTAGTACTAGAATAACACCTTAAGACACAAATCAACCAAAACCCTAATGTCACCTAGATACTTCAATGTCACCTCAAGTATCCGTGGGTATGATTATACGATATGCATCACACAATCTCATATTCATCTATTCAATCCAACACAAAGAACCTCAAAGAGTGCCCAAAGTTTCTACCGCAGAATCACGGCAGCGTGTGCCAACCCCTATGCATAGGTTCATGGCGGAACCATAAGTTGATCACCAAAACATACATCAAGTGAATCCGTGATATCCATTGTCACCACCAGAATCATACGGCAAGACATACATCAAGTGTTCTCAAATATTTAAAGACTCAATCCGATAAGATAACTTCAAAGGGAAACTCAATCCATTACAAGAGAGTAGAGGGGAGAAGCAACATAAGATCAACTATAATAGCAAAGCTCGCGATACATCAAGATCGTGCCAAATCAAGAACATGAGAGAGAGATCAAACACATAGCTCTTGGTACATACCCTCAGCCTCGGGTGAACTACTCCTCCTCATCATGGAGGCGTTGGGATGATGAAGATGGCTACGGTGATGGGTTCCCCCTCCGTGAGTGCGGAATAGGGTCCCGATTTGTTTTGGTGGCTCTGGAGGTTTCTGTGGCGTGAACTCGATCTAATCTCTGTTACGGAAGTTTTACGATACGTAGGTATATATGGGTGCAGAAGTGCGTCGGTGGAGCTACGGGGGCCCCACGAGGCAAGCGCGCCCTAGGGGGTGGCGCGCACCCACCCTCGTGAGCACCTCCGTATCTTCGACATGGAGTCAAGTCCATCGGTGGGTTTCCTTCAAAATAACTTCTCAGTTGATTTAGCTCCGTTTGACTCCGTCGATATTCCTTTTCCTCGAAACACTGAAATAGGCATAAACAACAAATCTGGGCTGGGCCTTGGTTTAATAAGTTAGTCCCAAAAATAATATAAAGTGGATAATAAAGCCTAATATTGCCCAAAACAGTAGATAATATAGCATGGAGCAATCAAAAATTATAGATCGTTGGAGCGTATCAAGCATCTAAGCTTAATTCCTGCTAGTCCTCGAGTAGGTAAATGATAAAAAGATAATTTTGATGTGGAATGCTAGTTGGCATAATTTCATTGTAATTCTTCTTACTTGTGATATGGATATTCAGATCCGAAAGATTCAAGACAAAAGTTCATATTGACATAAAAATAATAATACTTCAAGCATACTAACTAAGCAATCATGTCTTCTCAAAATAACATGGCCAAAAAGTTATCCCTACAAAATCATATAGATGCAGCTATGCTTCATCTTCCCCACAAAATATTTAAATCATGCACAACCCGATGACAAGCCAAGCAATTGTTTCATACTCTAACATTTTCAGAACTTTTCAATCTTCACGCAATACATGGGCGTGAGCCATGGACATAACACTATAGGTGGAATAGAGCGGTGGTTGTGGAGAAGACAAAAAGGAAGATAGTCTCACATCAGCTAGGCGTATCAGCGGGCTATGGAGATGCCCATCAATAGATATCAATGTGAGTGAGTAGGGATTGCCATGCAGCGGATGCACTAGAGCTATAAGTGTATTGATGAGGACATCAATACCATTATTACACCACAGCCCTCTTGCTACATATCTTGGACCAATTACTAGAGCTCGCGCATGCCAACTAAATTATCAGGTACTTTCGTTTCTTGGTAATGATTCTAATGTTCATGAGAATATGATGCTGCCTAAATTGGATACATTTGTTTTGCTTACAAATGAAGGCCCTAGCTTGGAGAAGGATGGACATTGGAGCAAGAACAAGCATGGAGATAATGCCATGCAAGGAGAACAAACGGAGTTACAAGTGATGATTCAGGACTTTGAAGCCACCCTAATGAGTGCATGAGGCCTTGGACGAAATATACAAGATGCCACTTCATAATATTAGTCCATAGGCTATTCTAGGTCTTTCGTCACCTTATTATTGGGCCAGGCCCATGTAATTTCGAAATACTTAAGTATAGGCTGTTTTTAGAGTCCGTATGTGTGGGGAAACAAGAGTTAGGGTTGATTTGGACCCCTCCACCAAGGGCCACGAAATTCCCCTCTTCCTCCATATATACAGCCCTTAGGGCACCGTTTAGACCTTGGGTTTTGTTTAGATTAAAAGTTCGACATAGCTACAACCCGTGTGCCGTTTGTGTTCAACGACCGGACAAAGCGTCCAGAACCCCACCTTGATCAATAAAGCTTTCATCTTATATTAGCAATATCCAGATTGCAATCTCAGTTTCTTGCTTGTTCTTCGTTTGCTCGCGAAGCAGACCCTCGTGGTCGGTTGATCGTGCTCGGTGTAGTCAATAACCTCTCGGAGTTGGTTTAGCGATTGCTAAAGCGCGGCGTCCTCGCCGCGTTCGTAGTCGGATCGTCAAAATCGACTTCCTCCAAAGCGAAAACCACATCTCATCGAAAGGCAGGACACCTTTGCCTCTATCAAGTGGTATCAGATTTTCAGGTTGCTCGGTGAGATTTTACAGTTTTTCGTAGATTAGATCGAGTCATTCTTCATACCTAAAGTCCACGAAAAAGCCACAAAAAAAATTAGGGTTAGTTCATCATATCCGAACCAATCGAGCCTTTGCATAATCTTTTTAGGGTTTTGCTTTGTTGAATTTGCGGTTGCATCGTCGTGTCAAGTTCTTTGGTCTTAGAGTCTAGTCTTTTAGAGTTTGAGTTACGGTCATAAGTTGTCACTTGCTGCCTGCTCATCATCATCGCCTTGCCATCTACCACCATTGCTTATCCGCCCGCTCTGAATCTGTATCCATATACCACCACCAATCCGTATCCATATACCACCACGCTACCATATATCACCACCGCTGCCATATACCACCACCATATATCCACCACCAATCCGAGTTCTTCTCATATTAGGTTTGTTTTGAGATCCATCTAGTTTCCGATTCGTGTTTCCTTGCTGCGTGGGTTTGGAAAAAAAAAGTCTGAAACCACCCTCCGTTTAGGCCCAAAATTTTCAAGCACTTGTCGAAAAAATTTTCTGGCTATCCTATTTTAGGTGTTTCTAAGTGTATTGAGATAGTCGCCGTTATAGAAAGTTTTTTGACCCGTTTCCAGTTTTGGGTCGGGCGTTGAAAAAAAATTTTTTAGTCGAAAAATTTACGTGCCCATCTGTCGGTTTGACACAGGAAGAGTTTTGAGACACTCGCCATTATAGTGATTTTTCGCAAAAAAAAAGCAGCAAAAAAAAAAGAGGCGAAAAAAAAATTTCAGTGTGCTTTTCCGTTGTTTCCGTGCAGCGCCGTGATTTTGTTAGTGTTCTAGGCTCGCGTCTCTAGCGGTCTAGCCTAGGACCAACCTGACTACCGTCGTTGGCGTTTATTCAACTTTGCATCTCTGAATTGATTATTCTGACCCTTTTGCTACCATATTATAAGCCTTCCCAGCTCCACATACATCTACATCGTGCGTTTGACTCTCCTTGGTAATCGCTCTATCAAGCTTTGAGAGTTTGACTACATGGTTGCCGATCACCACTTTGCTGGGTAGGGCTGGTAAAATTTGAGATTTGCTTGTGGTTGTGTTGTCCACCACCACCACCACCACTTCCTAGTAGTCTGTCGAATCATATTCTTGTGTGTTTCTATTGCTGCTAACCATGGCAGGATCACAAGCCGTGAGGCTGATTGGGAGAACATGACAAACAAAGCGCTACATGATAAGTTTCAACAAATGATGAGTGGGCAGGTGGACGATGTGCTAAATAGATTTGAAGAGGCCATGGAGAAGATAGATGGCATTGAGAAGGCGTTGAAACAAAGCTCGATAACAGGTTTAATGAATTGCTGGCGTCTACCACCACCACCACCGGCTGCACCTAGCACCTCTACTACAACAACAAGGACTACCTCCACATGTGAAACAGCCCTCCATGAGCTTCCGTGTCCCTCTTGACTGGCCAAGCTCTTTGGTGCTGCTTTGTTGATATACATGGCTCCTGCTGCTGCTGTGGGGAGGATGATTATGTGAGCTTACGAGGATGAGGTTGATCAACATCGAACTCGTGCAACCACCAGCACCACAACCACCAGGTCATCCACATGCAAACAATGGCAATGTTGGGCTCCCCTTGAGTGCGAGATCATGACCATCTCCTAAACTGAAATTGAATATTCCACCATTTGAGGGTAGATATGTTCTGATATATATCTTACTTGGGAGTTAGAAACTGAACAACGATTTACATGTTTACAATATCACGAGGAGAGGCGTGTTCTGCTGCTGTTTGTGCTTTCACTAGCTTTGCATGTGTTTGGTGGTCGAACATTGTAGATTATATCCTGTTCCAGCTACTTGGGCTGCTTTGAAAACTGCTATGCGTACTCGTTGGGTTCCACCATATTATCAGCGTGAATTACTTCAAAAATTGCAGCGCTTAAGACAAGGAAAAATTCGGTGAAGAATATTATCAGGAATTACAAACTGGCTTGATTAGATGTGGTATTGTTGAGGAGAATGAAGCTATGCTTGCACGTTTTACGGGTGGATTAAATAGAGATTCAGACCATTCTAGACTACAAGGATTATAATAATATCCTCGATTATTCCATCTTGCTTGTAAAGCTGAGCGTGAAGTCTTGAGGATCGGCAGGCCTTGGCGCGGACTAACTTTTCTGCAGTCGACCTTCATCATGGACACCACGTGCATCATCTACTTCCACCGTTCTACTACTGGCACCTCCGTGGCTGCCACCTCCAACCGTGATACAAGAAAGCAGGCACAACCACCACTATCGCCAAGAGTACACTGCTTTGGGCCTACAGAGCTCTTCTTCTTCCATGGCGTCAGCAGGGCACACAAGTGATATTATTTGTAAATCGTTGTAAGGGAAGAGGACATTTCTTGAGAGAATGCCAATCTCAGCGTGTGATGATTACTCTTGAGGATGGTGGGTATGAGTCGCTAGTGACTATGATGAAGAGACTTTGGCTCTTATTACACATGAAGAACACGGTGGAGATGATTCTGATTTTGAGGCGCAATACATGGCTCTGAAGATCTTGGCAGGTATGAATGTTTAGTTGCTCAACGTGTTTTGAGTGTGCAGGTTACACAAGCTGAGCAAAATCAGAGGCATAACTTGTTCCATACAAAGGGAGTTGTGAAGGAATGTTCTATTCGCGTCATCATAGATGGAGGAGCTGCAACAACTTGGCTAGCATGGATATGGTGGAAGCTTTCTCTCACCACAAGACCACATCCACATCCTTACTACATCCAATGGTTCAACAACAGCGGCAAGGTTAAGGTAACACGTCTGTTAGTGTGCATTTTAGTATCTCTACATATGCTGATTATGTTGATTGTGATGTGGTACCTATGCAAGCATGTTCCTTATTACTTGGTAGACCATGGCAATTTGATAAAAATTCTGTACACCATGGTAGAAACAATCAGTATACTCTTGTTCACAAGGATAAAAATATTACTTTGCTTCCTATGACTCCTGATTCCATTTTGAAAGATGATATTAATAGAGCTAATAAAGCAAAACAGGAGAAAATAAGAGTGAAAATCAGATTGTGGCAAAAGAATTTGAGCAACAAATGAAGCCTAATAATAAACCATCTAATGTTGCTTCTGAAATTAAACTGAAAAGTGCATGTTTATTTGCCACCAAATCTGATATTGATGAGCTAGATTCTAGCAAATCTGTTTGCTATGCTTTTGTGTGCAAAGAGGCATTATTTTCATTAGAGGGCGTGCCTTCCTCTTTGCCCCTGTTGTCACTAACATTTTGCGGGGAGTTATTGGCGTCTTCCCACAAGGCGTGCCACAGGATTACCACCTATTCGAGGATTGAGCATCAAATCGACTTAATTCGGTGCATCGCTACCAACCGTGCACCATACCGTACCAATCGGAGGAGGCGAAGGAGATTATCGTCAAATCTGAGGGCTGCTGCTCGACAAAGGTTATATCTGTGAATCTCTTAGTCCTTGTGCTGTTCCTATTATACTAGTGCCTAAAAAGGATGGTGCGTCGGCGTATGTGTGTTGATTGTAGAGGCATTAATAATATTACTATTAGTTATCGTCATCCTATTCCTAGGCTAGATGATAGGCTTGATGAATTAAGTGGCTCTACAATATTCTCCAAAGTTGATTTGCGTAGTGGATACCATCAAATTCGTATGAAATTGGGAGATGAATGGAAAACAGCATTTAAAACTAAGTTTGGATTATATGAGTGGTTAGTCATGCCTTTTGGGTTAACTAATGCACCTAGTACTTTCATGAGATTAATGAGCGAAGTTTCGTGCTTTCATTGGACGATTTGTGGTAGTTTACTTTGATGATATACTGATTTATAGCAAATCTTTGGAAGAACATTTGGAACATTCGTGCTATTTTTAATGCTCTCGTGATGCGTTTGTTTGGTAACCTTGGGAAGTGCACCTTTTGCATCGACCGAGTATCTTTTCTTGGCTATGTTGTTACTCACGAGGAATTGAAGTTGATAAAGCCAAGATTGAAGCTATTGAGAGTTGGCGCAGCCCAAAGCAGTCACACAAGTGAGGAGTTTTCTTGGACTCGCTGGTTTCTATAGGCGTTTTGTGAGAGACTTTAGCACCATTGCTGCACCTCTCAATGAGCTTACAAAGAAGGATGTGCCTTTTGTTTGGGGTACATACGGAAGAAGCCTTCACGGTATTGAAAGATAAGTTGACACATGCTCCTTTACTCCAACTTCGACTTTAATAAGACTTTTGAGCTTGAATGTGATGCTAGTGGAATTGGATTAGGAGGTGTGTTATTACAAGATGGCAAACCTGTTGCATACTTTTACGAAAAATTGAGTGGGCCTAGTCTGAACTATTCTACTTATGACAAAGAATTATATGCTCTTGTTAGGACTTTAGAGACATGGCAACATTATTTATGGCCCAAAGAATTTGTTATACATTCGATCATGAATCTTTGAAACATATTAAAAGTCAAGCTAAACTGAATCGTAGACATGCTAAATGTGTTGAATTCATTGAGACTTTCCTTATGTCATTAAACACAAAAGGGTAAAGAAAATGTTATTCTTGATGCTTTGTCTAAATAAGCTATACTATGCTTTCACAACTTGACTTCAAAATATTTGGTTTGGAGACCATCAAAGATCAATATGTGCATGATGCTGATTTTAAAGATGTAATGCAGAATTGTAAAGAAGGAAGAACATGGAACAAGTTCGTTATTAATGATGGTTTTGTGTTCGTGCTAACAAGCTATGCATTCCTGCTAGCTCTGTTCATCTTTTGTTGTTGCAGGAGGCGCATGGAGGAGGATTAATGGGACACTTTGGCGTCAAGAAGGCGGAGGATATACTTGCTACACATTTCTTTTGGCCAAGATGAGGCGGGATGTTGGCGTTTTGTTGCTCGCTGCACTACATGTCAAAAAGCTAAGTCACGACTCAATCCTCATGGTTTATATATGCCTTTGCTGTGCCTAGTGTTCCTTGGGAGGATATATCTATGGACTTTGTTTTAGGTTTACCTCGAACAAAGAAGGGAGGATAGCATATTTGTTGTCGTGGATAGATTCTCGAAAATGGCACACTTTATACCATGTCATAAAAGCGATGATCTTTATTAATGTTGCTGATTTGTTCTTTCATTGAAATTATTAAACTTGCATGGTGTGCCAAATACTATTGTTTCAGATCGTGATACTAAATTTCTTAGCCACTTTTGAAGATGTTTATGGGCTAAGTTGGGGACTAAACTGCTTTTTAGTACTACTTGTCACCCCAAACTGATGGACAAACTGAAGTAGTCAATAGAACATTGTCTACTATGCTTAGGGCTGTTTTGAAGAATAATAAGAAAATGTGGGAAGAATGCTTGCCTCATATTGAATTTGCTTATAATCGTTCATTGCATTCTACTACTAAGATGTGCCCTTTTGAAATTGTGTATGGCTTCCTACCTCGTGCACCTATTGATTTGTTGCCTCTTCCATCTTGGAGAAGGTTAATTTTGATGCTAAAGAACATGCTGAATTGATTTTAAAAGTGCATGAGATAACTAAGGAAAACATTGAGCGTATGAATGCTAAATATAAACTTCTTTGGAGATAAGGGTAGAAAACATGTTGTCTTTGCACTGGAGATCTTGTTTGGTTACATTTGCGTGAGATAGGTTTCCTAATTTGCATAAATCAAAGCTAATACCACGTCTTGATGGTCCATTTAAGGTGTTAGAAAATAAATGATAATGCATATAAACTTGAGCTGCTGCAGATTTTGGGGTTAGTCCACTTTTAACATTGCAGATTTGAAGCCTTATTTGGGTGAGGAATATGAGCTTCCGTCGAGGGCGACTTCATTTCAAGAAGGGAGGATGATGAGGACATCAATACCATTGTTACACCCACAGCCCCTCTGCTACATATCTTGGACCAATTACTAGAGCTCGCATGCGCCAATTAAATTATCGGTACTTTCGTTTCTTGGTAATGATTCTAATGTTCATGAGAATATGATGCTGCCTAAATTGGATACATTTGTTTTGCTTACAAATGAAGGCCTAGCTTGGAGAAGGATGGACATTGGAGCAAGAACAAGCATGGAGATAATGCCATGCATAAGGAGAACAAACGGAGTTACAAGTGATGATTCAGGACTTTGAAGCCACCCTAATGAGTGCATGAGGCCTTGGACGAAATATACAAGATGCCACTTCATAATATTCGTCCATAGGCTATTCTAGGTCTTGCGTCACCTTATTATTGGGCCAGGCCCATGTAATTTCGAAATACTTAAGTATAGGCTGTTTTAGAGTCCGTATGTGTGGGGAAACAAGAGTTAGGGTTGATTTGGACCCCTCCACCAAGGCCACGAAATTCCCCCTCTTCCTCCATATATACAGCCCTTAGGGCACCGTTTAGACCTTAGGTTTTGTTTAGATTAAAGTTCGACATAGCTACAACTTGGCGTGCCGTTTGTGTTCAACGACCGGACAAGCGTCACAGAACCCACCTTGATCAATAAAGCTTTCATCTTATATTAGCAATATCAGATTGCAATCTCAGTTTCTTGCTTGTTCTTCGTTTGCTCGCGAGAAGCAGACCCTCGTGGTCAGGTTGATCGTGCTCGGTGTGGTCAATAACCTCTCGGAGTTGGTTTAGCGATTGCTAAGCGCGGCGTCCTCGCTGCGTTCGTAGTCGGATCGTCAAAGTCGACTTCCTCCAAAGCGAAAACCACATCTCATCGAAAGACGGGACACCTTTGCCTCTATCATGTATGAAAGCTCAACAAAGGAAACTAAGTGGGTGTGCATCCAACTCGCTTGCTCATGAAGACCTAGGGCATTTTGAGGAAGCCCATCATTGGAATATACAAGGCAAGTTCTACAATGTAAAATTCCCACTAGTATATGAAAGTGACAAAATAGGAGACTCGCTATCATGAAGATCATGGTGCTACTTTGAAGCACAAGTGTGGTAAAAGGATAGTAGCATTGTCCCTTCTCTCTTTCTCTCTCTTTTTTTTATTTGGGCCTTTTCTCTTTTTTTTATGGCCTCTTTTTTTTATTTTTTTATTTTTCATCCGGAGTCTCATCCCGACTTGTGGGGGAATCATAGTCTCCGTCATCCTTTCCTCACTGGGACAATGCTCTAATAATGATGATCATCACACTTTTATTTTCTTACAACTCAACAATTACAACTCGATTCTTAGAACAAGATATGACTCTATATGAATGCCTCCGGCGGTGTACCGGGATGTGCAATGACTCATGAGTGACATATACGAAAGAATTATGAATGGTGGCTTTGCCACAAATACAATGTCAACTACATGATCATGCTAGCAGTATGACAATGATGGAGCGTGTCATAATAAACAGAACGGTGGAAAGTTGCATGGCAATATATCTCGGAATGGCTATGGAAATGCCATGATAGGTAGGTATGGTGGCTGTTTTGAGGAAGGTATATGGTGGGTGTATGATACCGGCGAAAAGGTGCGCGGTATTAGAGAGGCTAGCAATGGTGGAAGGAAGGGAAAAGTGCGTATAATCCATGGACTCAACATTAGTCATGAAGAACTCATATACTTATTGCAAAAATCTAGAAGTTATCAAAGCAAAGTATTACGCGCATGATCCTATGGGGATAGATTGGTAGGAAAAGACCATCGCTCGTCCCCGACCGCCACTCATAAGGAAGACAATCAATAAATAAATCATGCTCCGACTTCATCACATAAAGGTTCACCATACGTGCATGCTACGGGAATCACAAACTTTAAGACAAGTATTTCTCAAATTCACAACTACTCAACTAGCATGACTCTAATATCACCATCTTCATATCTCAAAACAATTATCAAGCATCAAACTTCTCATAGTATTCAACACACTCATAAGAATTCTTACAAATCTTGTATTCTTAGCATATTAGGATTATTCAAGCAATTACCATGCTATTTAAGACTCTCAAAATAATCTAAGTGAAGCATGAGAGATCAATAGTTTCTATAAAAAAATTCCACCACCGTGCTCTAAAATATATAAGTGAAGCACTAGAGCAAACGACAAACTACTCCGAAAGATATAAGTGAAGATCGATGAGTAGTGGGATAATTACAACTACTGTGAAGACTCTCCCATTTAAAATTTCAGATCTTAGTATTTTATTCAAACAGCAAGCAAAGCTAAAGAAAATAAAATAGCGCTCCAAGCAAAACACATATCATGTGGTGAATAAAAATATAGCTCAAGTAAAGTTACCGATGAGCGTGAAGCGAAGAGGGATGCCTTCGGGCATCCCCAAGCTTAAACTCTTGGTT
>JAHIAM010013156.1:0-14985 GCA_021605205.1 Aegilops longissima
GTCCAATGCTCCGGGAGCTACTCTAGCTAATTGCTCCCACTTTCAATATGTATCAGATTGAGACTTAGAGTCATCGGATGGTGTAAAACTTGCAGATTAACTCTTTCGGGCCCTTTTATCACCTCCATAATCGAGAAATATTTACTTAGTCCTCACTAAGGATGTTCTTGACCAATGTCCATGATCTACTCCTAGATCACTATGTACTCCTTCCCAAATTCAGAGTAGGGTATACAATAGATTTGGTACCACATGGCATACTTTATAGAACCTATGGCCAAGGCATAGGGAATGACTTTCATTCTCTTTCTATCTTCTGCTTGGTCGGGTTTTGAGCCTTACTCAATTTCACACCTTTGTAACACAGGCAAGAACTCTTTCTTTGGTGTTCCATTTTGAACTACTTCAAAATCGTGTCAAGGTATGTATTCATTGAAAAACTTATCAAGCGTCTTGATCTATCTCTATAGATCTTGATGCTAAATATTAAGCAGCTTCACGAGGTCCTTCTTTGAAAAACTCCTTTCAAATACTCCTTTATGCTTTGCGAATAATTCTACATTATTTCCGATCTACAATATGTCATTCACATATACTTATCGAAATGATGTAGTGCTCCCACTCACTTTCTAGTAATCTGAGGTTTCACCATATGTATAAAACTATATGCTTTGATCAACTTATCAAGCGTTTATTCAACTCGAGATGCTTGCAGTCCATAGATGGATCATGTTGGAGCTTGCGTATTTATAGACACCTTTAGGATTGACAAAACCTTACTTTGGTTGCATCATATACAACTCTTATTTAAATCCATTAAGGAATGTAGTTTTGTTTATCCATTTGCAGATTTCATAAAATGCGGCAATTGCTAACATGATTTGGAGCAGACTTAAGCATCGCTACTGAGTGAGAAAATTTCATTCGTAGTCAACACCTTGAACTTTGTCAAAACCTTTTCTGACAAGTCTAGCTTTGTAGAATAGTAACACTACTATCGAATGTGTCTTCCTCTTGAAGATCCATTTATTTAACATGGCTTGCTGATCATCGAGCAAGTCAATCAAATCCATACTTTGTTCTCATACATGGATCATATCTCAGATTTATGGCCTCAAGCCATTTAGCAATCTGGGCTCATCATCGCTTCCTCATAGTTAGTAGGTTCATCATGGTCTAGTAACATGACTTCTAGAATAGGATTACCGTACCACTGCAGTGCGGATCTTACTCGGAAGACCTCACGAGGTTTGGTAGCAACTTGATCTGAAGTTTCATGATCATCATCATTAACTTCCTTACTAATTGGTGTAGAAATCACTTGAAACTGATTTACGTGATGAACTACTTTCCAATAAGGAGAAGGTACAATTACCTCATCAAGTTCTACTTTCCTCCACTCACTTCTTTCGAGAGAAACTTCTTCTCTAGAAAGGATCCATCTTAACAACGAAAAAACTTGCCTTCGGATCTGTGATAGAAGGTGTACCCTGATTTCCTTTGGGTATTCTATGAACGCACTTCTCCGATTTGGGTTCGAGCTTTATCGGTGAAAACTTTTTCACATAAGCATCACAACTCAAACTTTAAGAAAGCGACGACTTAGGTTTCTTGCTAAACCATAGTTCATACGGTGTCATCTCAGCGGATTTAGATGGTGCCCTATTAGCGTGAATGCAGTGTCTCTAATGCATAACCCCAAAGCGATAGTGGTAAATCGGTAGAAACATCATAGATTGTACTATATCCAATAAAAGTACGGTTATGGCGTTCGGACACACCATTATGATGTGGTGTTCGGTGGCGTGAGCTGTGAAACTATTCCACTTTGTTTTAATTGAAAACCAAACTCGTAACTTAATTATTAGTCTTGCGATCAGATCGCGAAACTTTATTTTCTTGTTACGATGATTTTCCACTTCACTCTGAAATTCTTTGAACCTTTTAACTTTTTAGGACTTATGTTTCATCAAGTAGATATACCCATATCTGCTCAAATCATCTGTGAAGGTCGAAAATAATGATACTTGCCACGAGCATCAACACTCATTGAATCGCATATATCGGTATGTATTATTTCCAATAAGTCGGTAGCTTGTTCCATTGTTCGAGAGAGCGGAGTTTTAGTCATCTTGCCCAAAAGGCACGGTTACTAAGCATCAAATGATTCATAATCAAGTGATTCCAAAAGTCCATCAGCATGGATTTTTCTTCATCGCTTTACACCAATATGACCTAAGCGGCGATTACCACAAATAAGTTGCACTATCATTATTAACTTTGCATCTTTTGGTTTCAATATTATGAATATGTGTATCACTATGATCGAGATCCAATGAACCATTTTCATTGGGTGTGTAACTATATAAGGTTTTATTCATGTAAACAGAACAACAATTTATTCTCTTACTTAAATAAATAACCGTATTGCAATAAACATGATCAAATCATATTTATGCTCAACACCAAATAACACTTATTTAGGTTCCACACTAATCCCGAAAGTATAGGAGTGTGCGATGATGATCATATCAATCTTGGAACTACTTCCAACACTCATCGTCACTTCCCCTTCAACTAGTTTCTGTTCATTCGCAACTCCGTTTCAAGTTACTACTCTTAGCAACTGAACCGATTATCAAATACCGAGGGGTTACTACTGAACACTAGTAAAATACACATCAATAATCTGTATATCAAATATACCTTTGTTCACTTTGCCATCCTTCTTATCCGCCAAATACTTGGGGTAGTTCCGCTTCTAGTGACCAGTTTCATTGCAGCAAAAGCACTTAGTCTCGGGCTTAGGTCCGGACTTGGGCTTCTTCACTTGAGCAACAACTTGCTTGCCGTTCTTCTTGAAGTTCCCTTCTTCCCTTTGCCCTTTTCCTTGAGACTAGTGGTCTTGCCAATCATCAACACTTGATGCTCTTTCTTGATTTCTACCTTCGTCGATTTCAACATCACGAAGAGCTCGGGAATCGTTTCGTCATCCTTGCATACTATAGTTCATCACGAAGTTCTAGTAACTTAGTGATGGTGACTAGAAGAATTCATCAATCACTATCTTATCCGGAAGATTAACTCCCACTTGATTCAAGCGATTGAAGTACCGGACAATCGAGAACATGCTCACTAGTTGAGCGATTCTCCTCCATCTTTTAGCTATAGAACTTGTTGGAGACTTATATCTCTCAACTCGGGTATTTGCTTGAAATATTAACTTCAACTCCTGGAACATCTCATATGGTCCATGACGTTCAAAACGTCTTTGAAGTCCCGATTCTAAGTCGTTTAAGCATGGTGCACTAAACTATCAAGTAGTCATCATATTGAGCTAAAGCGTTCATAACGTCGCATCTTGCTCTTGCAATAGGTCGTCACCTAGCGGTGCATCAAGGACATAATTCTTACGTGCAGCAATGAGGATAAACCTCAGATCACGGATCCAATCCGCATCATTGCTACTAACATTTTCAATACAATTTTCTCTAGGAACACATATAAAAACATAGGGAAGCAACAACGCGAGCTATTGATCTACAACATAATTTGCAAAATACTACGGGACTAAGTTCATGATAAATTAAAGTTCAATTAATCATATTGCTTAAGAACTCCCACTTAGACAGACATCTCTCTAGTCATCTAAGTGATCACGTGATCCAAATCAACTAAACCATAACCGATCATCACGTGAGATGGAGTAGTTTTCAATGGTGAACATCTTATGTTGATCATATCTACTATATGATTCACGCTCGACCTTCGGTCTCCGTGTTCGAAGCCATATCTGCATATGCTAGGCTCGTCAAGTATAACCTTGAGTATTCTGCGCGTGCAAAACTGGCTTGCACCCGTTGTAGATGGACGTAGAAGCTTATCACACCCGATCATCACGTGGTGTCTCGACACGACGAACTTTGCAGCGGTGCATACTCGGGAGAACACTACTTGATAATTTTAGTGAGAGATCATCTTATAATGCTACCGTCAATCAAAGCAAGATAAGATGCATAAAGGAT
Organism: Aegilops longissima; assembly: GCA_021605205.1. Lineage (NCBI taxonomy): Eukaryota > Viridiplantae > Streptophyta > Magnoliopsida > Poales > Poaceae > Aegilops > Aegilops longissima. Next base: position 4,026 of record JAHIAM010013156.1, read on the forward strand.
AAACATCACATGCAATCAATATAAGTGATATGATATGGCCATCATCATCTTGTGCTTGTGATCTCCATCTCGAAGCACGTCATGATCACCATCTTCACGGTAGCGACACCTTGATCTCCATCGTAGCATCGTTGTCGTCTCGCCAACTATTGCTTCTCGACTATCGCTACGCTTAGTGATAAAGTAAAGCAATTACATAGCGTTGCATTTCATACAATAAGCGACAACCATATGGCTCCCGGTTGCCGATAACTTCGGTTACAAAACATGATCATCTCATACAATAAAATATAGCATCACGTCTTGACCATATCACTTCACAACATGCCTGCAAAAACAAGTTAGGCGTCCTCTACTTTGTTGTTGCAAGTTTTACGTGGCTGCTACGGGCTGAGCAAGAACCGTTCTTACCTCGCATCAAAACCACAGCGATAGTTTGTCAAGTTGGTGCTGTTTAACCTTCGCAAGGACGGGCGTATGCACTTTCAGTTCAACTAAAGTGAGAGAGCAGACACCGCCGATCACCTTTAAGCAACGAGTGCTCGCGGGTGAAACCAGTCTCGCGTAAGCGTCTGCGTAATGTCGGTCGGGCGCTTCATCTCACAATACCGCCGAACCAAAGTATGACATGCTGGTAAGCAGTATGACTTATATAGCCCACAACTCACTTGTGTTCTACTCGTGCATATGACATCAACGCATAAAACCAGGCTCGGATGCCCTGTTGGGGAACATAGTAATTTCAAAAATTTTCCTCACGAACACGCAAGACCATGGTGATGGCATAGCGAGAGGAAGAGTGTGTCACGTGCCCTCGTGACCGAAGAGGCGTTATATCAGCGCGGTTGATGTAGTCGTCCGTCTTCACGATCCGACCGATCCAAGCACCGTTACTCCGGCACCTCAGTTCTTGGCACCGTTCAGCTCGATGGCGATCCCGGGCTCGATCCAGCAAAGTGTCGGGGAGGGTTCCGTCGCCTGCACGGCGTGGTGGCGATCTTGATGTTCTCTGTCGCGAGGCTTGCCTAAGCACCGCTACAATATGACCAGGTGGAATATGGTGGAGGGGCACCGCTGCAGCTAGGAGCGATCACGAAGATCAACTTGTGTGTCCATGGGGTGCCCTGCCCCGTATATAAAGGAGGGAGGGAGGAGGAGGCCGGCCTAGGGAGGAGGCGCGCCATGGGGAGTCCTACTCCCACGGAGTAGGATTCCCCTTTCTAGTCAACTAGGAATCCTTCCATGTATTAGGAGTAGGAGACTAGGAAGGGAAAAGAAGGGAAGGAAGGAGGGTGCGGCCCTCCCTAGTCAATTCGGACTAGGCCATGAGGAAGCGCTGTTGGAAATATGCCCTAGAGGCAATAATAAATTGATTATTATTATATTTCCTTGTTCATGATAACCGTTTATTATCCATGCTAGAATTATATTGATAGGAAACTCAGATACATGTGTGGATACATAGACAACACCATGTCCCTAGTATGCCTCTAGTTGACTAGCTCGTTGATCAATAGATGGTTACGGTTTCACGACCATGGACATTGGATGTCATTGATAGCAGGATCACATCATTAGGAGAATGATGTGATGGACAAGACAATCCTAAGCCTAGCACAAGATCATGTAGTTACGTATGCTAAAGCTTTTCTAATGTCAAATGTCGTTTCCTTAGACCATGAGATTGTGCAACTCCGGATACGTAGGAATGCTTTGGGTGTGCCAAGCGTCCTAGCATGCTGGGTGGCTATAAAGGTACACTCTGGGTATCTCCGAAAGTGTCTGTTGGGTGCACGAATCGAGCTGGGATTTGTCACTCCGTGTAAGCGGAGAGGTATCTCTGGGCCCTCGGTAGGACATCATCATAATGTGCACAATGTGATCAAGGAGTTGATCACGGGATGATGTGTTGCGGAGCGAGTAAAAGAGACTTGCGATGCGAGATTGAACAAGGTATCGGGATACGGCGATCGAATCTCGGGCAAATATCGTCAGATAGACAAAGGGAATTGTATACGGGATTGATTAAGTCCTTGACATCGTGGTTCATCCGATGAGATCATCGTGGAACATGTAGGAGCCAACATGGGTATCGAGATCCCGCTGTTGGTTATTGACGGAGAAGCGTCTGGTCATATGCGCATGTCTCGAACCCGTAGGAAGTCTACACATAGGTTCGGTGGCGCTAGGGTTATAGAGATATTAGTATCAGGTAACCCGAAAGTTGTTGAGTCGGATGAGATCCCGGACGTCACGAGGAGTTCGGAATGGTCGGAGGTAAGAGATATATATAGGAAGTCCTATTTGACCATCGGGACAAGTTTGAGGTCATCGGTGTTATAGGGACCACGGGAGGGTCGAGGGCCCGGGTGGGAGCCACCTGCCCCAGGGGCCACATGGGCTGTAGGGGTGCGCCTTGGCCTATATGGGCCAAGGGCACCAGCAAGGCCCATGCGCCAGAGATAGGAAAAGGGAGAGTCCTAAAGGGAAGGCACCTCAGGGTGCCTTGGGAGGATGGACTCCTCCACCACTTAACCGCACTGCCTTCCTTGGAGGAAGGGGCAAGGGCTGCCCTCCCTCTCCCTTGGCCCTATATATAGTGGGGAAAGGAGGAGCAAACCAACCTATGGCCTGGCGCCTCCCTCTCCCTCCCGAGACACATCTTCCTCCTCCCGGCGCTTAAGCGAAGCCTGTTGGAATCCGCTACTTCCTGCCGCCGTCGTGCTGCTGGATCTCCATCAACCTCTCCCTCTTCCTTGCTGGATCAAGGCGTGGGAGGCGTCTCCGTTCGTGCGTATGTTGAGCGCGAGGTGCCGTCCGTTCGGTACTAGGATCATCGGTGATCTGAATCACGGCGATGCGACTCCATCAACCCGTTCACTTGAGCGCTTCCTTAGCGATCTACAAGGGTATGTAGATGCACTCTCCTTCCCTCGTTGCTGGTTTCTCCATAGATAGATCTTGGTGACACGTGGAAAATTTTAAATTTCTGCTCGTTCCCCACACCTTGCGACCTGCCCTAGGCAGCCCTCTTTCTTTCCGAGGGCCCAATAAGGCCAATACTTCTCCCGGCGAATTCCGTAACTCTCGGTACTCCGAAAAATACCGAATGACTCGGAACCTTTCCGAACTCGAATATAGTCGTCAATATATCGATCTTTACGTCTCGACCATTTCGAGACTCCTCGTCATGTCCCCGATCTCATCCGGGACTCGAACTCCTTGGTACATCAAAACTCATAAACTCATAATATAACCGTCCTGAAACCTTAAGCGTGCGGACCCTACGGTTGAGAACAATGTAGACATGACCGAGACCGTCTCCGGTCAATAACCAATAAGCGGGACCTGGATGCCCATATTGGCTCCTACATATTCTCGAAGATCTTTATCGGTCGGACCGCATAACAACATCGTTGTTTCCTTTGTCATCGGTATGTTACTTGCGAGATTCGATCGTCGGTATCCAATACCTAGTTCAATCTCGTTCTTGGCAAGTCTCTTTACTCGTTCCGTAATACATCATCTCACAGCTAACTCATTAGTTGTAATGCTTGCAAGGCTTAGTGATGTGCATTACGAGAGGGCCGAAGATACCTCTCCAGAGCAATCGGAGTGACAAATCCTAATCTCGAAATCGCCAACCCAACATCTGCCTTTGGAGACACCTGTAGTACTCCTTTATAATCACCCGATTCGTTGTGGCGTTTGGTAGTACCCAAAGTGTTCCTCCGGTAAGCAGGAGTTGCATAATCTCATAGTTATAGGAACATGTATAAGTCATGGATAAAAGCAATAGCAACATACTAAGCGATGGTGCTAAGCTAATGGAATGGGTCATGTCAATCAGATCATTCAACCAATGATGTGACCTTGTTAATCAAATGACAACTCCTTTGTCTATGGTTAGGAAACTTAACCATCTTTGATTAACAAGCTAGTCTAATAGAGGCATACTAGTGACACTCGTTTGTCTATGTATTCACACATGTATTATGTTTCGGTTAATACAATTCTAGCATGAATAATAAACATTTATCATGATATAAGAAATAAATAATAACTTTATTATTGCCTCTAGGGCATATTTCCTTCAGCGACTATATCTCCCGTGTGAAGCACGACTTAGAGCATAACCGCATTGAAAGCAATGTAAATAAGTGAGGTAATCTTCACACAACCCATGTAATAAATAAGGAAAGAGATACATAGTTGGCTTACGATGCCACTTCACACAATACATAAATAAACATCCATCATTCAGATTACACTCAAGGTCCGACTCGGAACCAAAATAAAGAAGATACCCCAAATGCTACACAGATCCCGATCGTCCCAAGCTGGCTCCACTCACGATCATCGAGGAAAAGACACATAATGCGACCACGTTCCTCATCGAACTCCACTTGAGCTCGGTTCGTCACCTGCCTTGGCATCGTCGGAACTGCAACTGTTTTGGTAGAATCATGAGTCACGGGGACTCGGCAATCTCACACCAGCGAGATCAAGACTATTTAAGCTTATAGGAAGGACGAGTTATGCGGTGGAGCTGCAGCAAGCGACTAGCATATATGGTGGCTACATTACGCAAAGAAGGCGAGAAGAGGAGCAAAACGCGGTCAGTGAGCTAGTAGCGATCAAGAAGTGATCTGAACTACTTCGTCAAACATTACTCCAACACCGTGTTCACTTCCGGGCTCCGCGAAGAGACCATCACAGGTTACCTGCCTTGATTGATGTGTATTTTAATTGAGGTCAACCGGGTTTTCTACAAGCGGACATTAACAAATTCCCATCGCCTCATAACGCGGGCACGACTTTGAAAGATAATACCTGCGGGGTGTCCCAACAGCCCATTATAAGCTCTCACGGTCACGAAGGATATTCCTTCTACGGGAAGACCCGATCAATCTCGGAATCCCGGACTACAAGACATTTCGACAGCAATAAAACAAGACCAGCAAGACCACCCGTGTGCGACAAATCCCGATAGGAGCTGCACATATCTCGTTCTCGGGCACCGGATAAGCTAAGCGTCGGGAACGGCGTAATCCAAGTTGCCAAGGAATGGTCCATACGGTGCTCTAGTTTGGACCAACCTTCGAAGAACACGGCCGAGGTTAAATAAAGATGACCCTCGGGCTCTGAAAACCAGGGGAAAAGGCTTGGGTGGCAAATGGTAAAACCAATGTTGGGCCTTCTTTGGAGGAGTCTTATTCAAAGCGAACTGTCAAGGGGTCCATAAATCACCCAACCGTGTAAGGCAGCGAAATCAAGGAACATAACACGGTATGGCGGAAACTAGGCTGGCAAGTGGAACAAAACACCGAGGAATAAGGCGAGCCTTCCACCCTTTACCAAGTATATAGATGCATTAATTATAGCAGATATATTGTGATATCCCAACAAGTAAACATGTTCCAATAAGAACAACATCTCCATGTTCAACAAGGAACAAACTTCATCTTCACTGCAACTAGCAGCTATAAGAGAAAGCTGAGCAAAGCGGTAACATAGCCAATCACGGTTTGCTAGGAAAGGATGGTTAGGGGCTGACATGGCAATATGGGTGGCATGATAAGCAAGTGATAGGCATGCATAGCATAGACATAGCAAAAGCGAGCAACTAGCATAGCAAAGATAGAAGTGATTTCGGGTATGGTCATCTTGCACGCAATGTTCTCGAGTTGTCGAAAGCTTGATCCTCGTAAGCGTTCTCAACAGGTTCCTTGTTCACGTACTCGTCTCCGGCTCTACCCAAAGCAAGAACACAAACAAAGGAACCACAATAAATCACGGTGCAATGCACAAGCAACATGATGCAATATATGGCATGATATGCGAGATGTGATATGCAATGCGTATCGCGCTCCGAAAGGAAAATGATGAACCAGGCATCAACAGCAAACCAAGTATGCCGCTGGAAAGATGAGATGATTTGGTTGAAATCGATATAAAGATCACGGAATCGGATGCATGGTTTGCAAATGACAAGCAAAACAAGAATGGCACAAATCGCCATTACGACATGATGCCTCTTAGCAAGCAACAAGAAATTAAGCTACTGCACAAGCGTACCAACAAAGTATATGTCAGTGATCTACTCAAGGCGATTGACAAAAGATGAACACTGAGCTACGGCTAAATCACATCATAACAGGTCCAAACAAGCACGGCAAAAGTGCACAAAATATCGATGGACATGGCAAAAACAGCATCGGTACCAATGTTGAGCAGCAAAACAACATGCTACAAGAACTTATAATAGCAAAACATGGCATGGCATGAATCTACTCAAAGCATAGAACAAAAGTCCCTTACTGAACATAAGCCAAAAAGGATCAGAAAATATAGTAACACCCATGTCAAAATGGCAAGTTTCGTTAACAGATTCAGCAACAGGGCATGTCAAAAACAGATAACAAGTAGGCATGTTTAAGAGCTCAAAGCATTCACTACAGAGCCTTTCATGATAAACTAAGCATACATACATCAAGAAGACATGGCATAGAAGACATACATGGCAAGAACAACATCATAGCATACGGATCAACCACAACAACCTTGGCAAAATTGAATAACATGTAAACAATCTGCAGGAAACATTTTATAGCAAAAGTAGAGCTCGATTGACTCAAGCTATGGCACTCCATAATTGCAAACAAAGGCATGGATGGATAGAGCATAACCATATGTTCAAAACATCCTTACTGAAGTATCTCAAAATATGCATGGATCTCTCGGTAGCATCAAGTTAACATGGCATCAAAATATCACAAAAGCAGTGAAAACAGCAACATCAGGAAGCCTACTTTGCATGCTTGTGCTAGTCACCACATATATCAAAAAAATACATGGCATACACCTCTGGAAAGATGGCATGGCATATTACAAAACACATGTAGGACCCAAGACCATAGGGTGCACACATCAATCATAGCAAAAATAACAAAAGTGCATGTTACATTAAAGCGAAACTAACATCACATAGCCCTCTTCAACAGCATTTCGGGCATCAAGATGAGCTCAAATGAAAATGATGCAATGAGATGAAATGATCTACTCCTCGTCGAACATTTTGACATATTACCGCATGAAAGCAGACTACGGGTGCAAAGTTATGATCGTTGAAAATGCCACAAATTATCAGGAATAAAACTTAGATGAATTTGAGGGGAAAAGTCAACCCTCGGTCCGATCTAGATCGATCGGACCCGATCGGCAAGCGACCTTCCTTAGGCTGGGCGGGGAGGAGGAAGCAGGGCAGGGCGCAGAAGGGAGGCGGCCGTGGAAGCCAGCCGGAAGCAGCAGCGAAGCGCCAGTCTTGGGCAAGCATGGTCGGGCATGATGGAGCGTGCAGGCGAGCCTGGCCGGCGGCGGTGAGCCTCAGGCTGCCGGAGCGTGGAGGCCCGGCACTCGGAGGCTGGCGAGCTTGCCTCCGTGGGCTCGCAGGCAGCAGTGGCAGTGGTCGGGTCGCATGTGCTGTGCACAGCTCTTGAGTGCGTCAGGTCGGCCTCCGGAGGTGTCCGTGGAGGAGAAGCTAGGGTTTGGGAGTGGCCGGTTTGGCAAGTGTTTAAATAGGCATAGAGCGAGAGTCCAAATGAGTGTAGTTCGCCCACGATCGTGATCGAGCACGGAGCATGGGTACTTGATGGGTATTGGGCAGTGCTTTTGAAGGGTGTTGGGCTGCAACTAAGAAGGCCGTTTGCAGAGCACGGTGTTACCGTTGGAATAGCGCATAGCGAGCTCAGAATGATCCGAAACTTGACGGTGTGTTCTTCACGGTGGTATACAAAGCCACTTGACAAACCTCGAGTCCATTGAGAAAGTTTAGTACCGCTCACGAGAAAGCGTAAAATGGGCGTTTGAAGGGGAACATAGTTGGGCATTGCAAAGCGGACAACGGAAAGATGCTCGGAATCTTGAGGAGAACACGTATGCAAATCGATGCACATGATGACATGATATAAAATGCATGACATGGACAAAATGCAAAGAAAGAAGAACCCAACCACGGAGGAATATCATATCACAATGCGAAAATGGCAAGAGTTGGAGTTACAAATATGGAAAGTTACTTCCGGGTGTTACAACACTCCACCACTACAAGAGGATCTCGTCCGAGATCTAGGATGAAAGAACTCGGATATTCGGAGCGGAGGTGATCCTCGCGCTCCCGGTGGCTTCTCGGTGGAATGGTGTGACCACTTCACTTTCGAATTTGATTGACTTGTTGCGAGTCTTGCGCTCGGTTTCTTCAAGAATACAGGGGTGCTCATGATAAGACATATCTTCTTGGAGGTCAATTTCTTGAAGTTGATAGTGCGTTCAGAGTCTTGAAGCACTTGCGAAGGCTGTGACACGTGAAACACATCGTGCGTTTGCGAAGTTGGACGGGAGCTCAAGTTGATAGGCGAGATCGCCTCTTTTGCCAATGATCTTGAAAGGACCCCGTATCTAGGGGCAAGCTTCCCTTTGATACGAGCGGCGAGTGCCTTTCATTGGAGAGGCGGAGGTAGACATGGTCTCCGATTTCAAAAGCCACATCACGGTGCTTATCATCATAATAGCTCTTACTGGCGCGATTGCGGCTTTGAGATTCTCACGAATGACTTTGCACATTTGTTACATACGTGATCAAGTCATTGCCAAGAAGTTGGCGTTCACTGTCTCGAGACCAATGGAGAGATCGGCACTTTCGCCATAGAAATTTCGAATGGGGCCTTGCGAACTCACTTGGAAGCTGTTGTTGTAGGAGAACTTCGGCATATGGAAGACAATCTTCCCACTTCATACGAAAGAAATGACACAAGCCCTGAGCATATCTTCAAGATTTGATTTACTCGCTCGACTTGGCCACTTGTTTGAGGATGGAAAGCTGTCTTGAAAGCAATTTTGGTGCCCATGGCCTTGAAAGAATCCCAAAACTTGGAGGTAAAGATGCTTGCAGTGCAGAAGAGATCACTTGTGGAATGCCGTGCAAGGAGACAATCACGAGGTGTATAGCTCTGCCAACTGAGCTGCTGTGATGGATTCTTTGATAGGAAGAAAATGAGCCACTTTAGTAAGCTTGTCAATGACAACGAAGATAGCATCATTTCCATGCTTGGACTTTGGAAATCCAGTCACGAAGTCCATTTCAATATGATCAAACTTCCATTCTGGAATAGCAAGAGGTTGGAGGAGACCAGCTGGTCGTTGGTGTTCTTTCACTCTTGCGAGACATCACATTCATTCACGAATTGAGCAATTTCTCGCTTCATTGAGTCCACCAAAATGATTTTGAGGTCTGGTACATCTTCGTACTTCGGGATGAATGGATAGAAGCGAATTGTGTGCCTCATTCATAATGACTTTACGTAGATCACCCTTTGGAACCACAATCCGGTCCTCGAAGAAAAGAGTATCTTTGTCATCAACATGGAAGCACTTGTATTTGGAAATGCCCTTGTCGATACCACGTTTCACCTTTTTCACCATGGTATCCAGAAGTTGAGCCTCACGAATCTGATCTTCCAAAGTAGGAGAGACTATGAGGTTGGCAAGAAAGCCTTGAGGAACAACTTGAAGATTCATGCGGAAGCTTCACGAGATCCGGTTGGAAGGGCTTGAGGATTAAAGCATTGCGATAAGCCTTCTGCTCAAAGCATCTGCAATGACATTGGCCTTGCCGGAGTATATTCAATACTTGGGTTGTACTCTTGAATCATTTCGACCCATCGAGTCACTGAGGTTGAGGTTGGGCTGAGTGAAGATATACTTGAGGCTCTTGTGATCGGTGAAAATGTCACTTTACTTCCCAACAAGAGATGTCTCCCGTTATCAATGCATGGACAAGCTGCCGCCAACTCAAGATCGTGAGTGGGGTAGTTCTTTTCGTTGAGCTTCAGTGGCGAGAGGTATAGAGCCACAACCCTCTTCTCTTGCATTAACACAGCACGAGACCTTGAAGAAGCATCACGAAAACTTCAAATGGCTTGGATTCATCGGGAGGAGTTAAGACATGAGCTGTGGAGTTTCTCTTTGAGAGTATTGAAAGCAACGTCACACTCGGGAGACGGACATACTTCACATGTTTACGGAGGAGGTTGGAAAGAGGCTTTGCAATCTTGGAGAAGTTCTCAACGAATCTTGACAATAGCTTTCAAGACCAAGAAAACTGCGGAGCTCTTGACATCGAGGAGGTTCCCAATTCACAACTGCGGACACCTTCTGGGATTAAACAATCCCTTGGCGGAGATGATATGACCAAGATAAAGCACTTCATCAAGCCAAAATTCACATTTGGAGAACTTTGCATAGAATTGATATTCTCGAGCTTGTCTAGCACCAATCGCAAATGTTTGGCATGATCCTTCTTATTCTTGGAAAGACCAAAATATCATCAAGATAGACCAAGGCAATTCATTGGTGTAGGGGTTGAATATGAAGTTCATCATTGAGAGAATGTTGGAGGAGCATTGACAAGGCGAAAGACATGACAATATATTCATAAGAACCAAAGCTTATTACGAATCTTGTCTTGGGAATATCTTGTTCACGAATCTGAATCGATGATAACCCATCGAAGGTCAAGCTTGGAGAACACTTTAGCACCTTTGAGTTGCTCGAAAAGCTCATTGATGTTGGGAAGTGGATACTTGTTCTTGATTATCTTTTTATTCAATGGGCGTGTCGGCCAAAAGTCGGTCCGTGCCATCCTTCTTCGGACAAAAGAACACCACAACCCCAAGGAGATGAACTCGTCTGATCAAACCAGACGCTCTTGTTCATCGAGCTGCTTCTTCAATTCCTTTAGCTCATCGGTCCAAGCTTGTATGGGCGCTTGCAAGCGGGTTGATGCGGGCTCAAGATCGATAATGAATTCAAGCGGCGATGAGGAGGCATACGGAAGCTCTTCGGAAAGACATCTTGGTACTCACAAGCATTGGAATCGAGAGATAGCATCAACCGCCCTTCT
>JAHIAM010013158.1:0-11617 GCA_021605205.1 Aegilops longissima
CACACTAGTTCTCTCCACCCACTCGCGGGTACATGTAGGGCGCATTTTTTTAAGTGGTAAACAAAATCACTCCACTATATATAAACGGACCTTAGCGCTTGCTTTACTAGGGTTCCTCTTTCACTTCTCATGCTCTCAGATCTAAGCAAGACATGGTGGCCACCTCTCTCAGCTCGGCTGGTCACAAATCGGCGGACAACCTCAGGCGGGTGTGGTGCATCGTTCACGCTGTTGTCGGTGGCGAGGAGAGACCAACGGCTGCCAGCGCCCGATCGGGCCGTGCCGTTCTCTCAAGGCGCCCGGCTCGGGAGGGCCCGACCCCTTCTTCCTCCTGCGGTATTGTGGCCAAGATCGGCCTCCGATGCCGTCTTTGCCACATGCCGGCGACCCTCGGTATATATTCCTTGAAACCTGCCTTGCTCTACTTCCCCGCTCCTTCGTGTGGATCCTTTTCTACTTCGTCCGCTGTTCCAAAGCCACCTAGACTTCTACTATTATTAAAGTAAAGCTAGTTCATCTGATCGACTCAAGCGTTGGTTCAAAAGGGAAGAAAGTGGGAAAGCTGTAGCATGAATCTAGGACTTGGTTCTAAGAGGAAGCGAAAGTAGTAATATCATCCTTGTTTAAATAACCGTATTTTGTATTTGCCAAACAGGGATGTACGTCTCCATATCGTTTGGGATGTACTCTCCGTGTCGTTTCTATCCGCGCAATCAAAAGCACACACCTCAGTTTTAGTACAATGCCAAAAATGAGATGGCTATCCCTCGTTGTGTCGTCTAACCTCCCGTCTTCAAGGTATCCCTACATTGGTAGTAACTAAGGTAGAATGATAGCATAATCTAAAAAGCTGATTCATCGTTTTACTTCACGATTGCGGTGCGGGAAGAAACAAGCTGCATCCTAGTCCGGAATGCACTTTCTACCGGTTCATCCATGGACGAGGACTAGGCGCTTGCGGCTGCAGCGGTTTTTGGACAGGTCTTGGCGGACAAGAGGCATTGTGGTCGCTTATTTCTGCAAATAACGGTGCTTAAATTTAGTGGAATGCACAAGCATTTCAGCTGGTCGATTACTGCATGGTTCAGTTCAGCATTCGGTGAGACCACAATTATAATTGGTTATTCGGAATGAGAGAACCTAACCCTGGATGGTGGCAACAAGAAAAAACCGAGTGAACTCCAAAATTTAAGCCTGCGGGAACTTTTCTCGAGAGAAGCCTTGCTTGTTTTTCCTGATTTGTAAACCTTCTCACAACTTTGTCTTTTGCTGTGAACTAGTATATGTTTGTTATGTTCTATGAATCATTGAGATGTATAAAATTGCTTAACTTATGCTTTTCAAGTTTTTTATGAAGGCGAGTTTAATGTGAGTGTTCCACATGGTAGCTGGACTAAGCGTGTGAGCGTTTGGAATTTATTACATTGTGGCCTCAATTAACTGCATGAACCACTTTGTAACAAGATACATAGTTGCTTATATGTCGGACAACAGATTGTTGATTGTTAGCTGGTTGATAGCCTAGTGTTGAAGCGAGCTGAGCCAATGTGCCGTGTTTTGCACAACTACTTACAAGTGGGGTAGCACCAACAGTGTTTACAAGTACTTATGTATACGTTGGCTGCACGGTTCTCGAATGAGTGCTCTATTTCATCAAAACACACCTTTGCTCGTATGATAAACCATGACAACTTATGTCTTACCATGCCATATTCATGAAAAAACTAGTGAGGGCGCATTGTTTGACAACAATTCGATGGTTCTCACATGATTCACGGGCACACAAAAGTAGCACGGTTCCCATAGGCGAATTCAAGCAGTACTAGCCCGGAGAAGTCGATATGAGCAAGGTTTGGATAATTAGACACAATCAAACTACTATTAAACACTAGCTGGGGCAACTATTTCATGCCTCGATCTAATTTGGGCTGGACACAAGGCGGACCTTGCCATGAACATCATCGAGGGCGTCCGCGGCAGCTCAATCTGGAACCTTCATGAAGACAACCTTGTGGCCTTGCCCGATAAACTTGTTTGTGGAGGCATGCCCGTCATCTTCTGCGTAAGCTTGAAAAAACAGTATGCCTCACAAGCGAAGGGTAGCTTTGAACTTCTTGTGTTGTTACCTGGACAACAGCGACAAGGTGAGGCTGGAATACAACTCTTCATTGGTATAACATAAGGGTTCCGGGATCAACAACCTAAGAACTCTGTTTTCCCGGTGTTATATTCAGGTCATCCGCCTCATAGCGAGTGACATGTACAACCACACAATCCTTATGCGCATCGGGCTTAATTGAAACAAAAACAAATTTGAATTACTTTTCGATTATAAAACACAAGTTATTTAAACCACTATGTATAGCATGGCATGAAGCTAATAAAATTGCATTATTAATCACCACATACTTAGATGAAAAACCACATCGAGATCGGCAAAGAAATCACCTTGGGCAGCTCGGGGGGACATCCTCGAAGGAAAACTGCTCCTGCGTTGCCATGGGGCTTAACCTCAAGCGGGCGTTGACCATCTCGATGTAGTGGCGTGGCGTATCAGGTGGCTCGGTGGCCCTCCATCTTCTTGGAGCTCTCTGTCTCGTGGGGATCAGCCTCCACGTCGCTCCAATATCGGCAGATCTTTGCCTGGTTTCCTTGGTCCATCATGGCCAGCGAATACTAGGAGACCCTTTGAAAGGAAAACACAATTCGCAATGAAATGAAACAAAAAAGAGTGAGGATCGGTTCTTTGCTTTGCAAAAGTTCTTTTTCTCCGAACAAAAATATACCAACATCCGGATCCGCTTACCTTCCCTTCGTTGGGAGAAAGAACATTGGCGAATCAGGTGTTGCTTTCTTGAAGGCGGTGAGGAGAAGGATTCACAAGAGTGAAATGATGGTTGCCGTCCGTCAAACTTAGACTGCGGGGAGGTGGGGTTTTGTGATCTGACGTTCTTTGCCATGCTATGACGGGTGACTCTCCTTGCATCGCCTTCTAATTTGGTGGATGGCATTTGGGCCCGTGCTGCATGGCCCGCATTCGGTGAACAAAAGTATACGACATTGATGAGGAGCGTTTCAATGACCTAGGAGGAGCAGGCGGTAGAGTGTCTCCTTTGCTAGTAGTAATTGTTTTACGGGTGGTTAGAGTGTCTCCACTATACTAGTAGTAATTGTTTCTCTGGGCCCAAGACAAAACAGCCCATCCACACTAGTAAATAGTAAAATCAATTCAAAAGCCCATATATTTCTTGAATGAGGCGCTACCCACCCAACCACCCCCAAAAAACGGGTGCTCTTCTTCCTCCTGTCCCACCCACCTCTGTCGTCGCTCCTCGTACCCCAAATTCCTCACCTCACTCCTTAGAAAACCCAGCTCCCCTTCTTCCTCCTTAAAACCCCAGCTCCCTTCTTCTTTCGCTTTACAACTAGGCTCGTCATTGTTACTCTGCTCAAATCCGGTGGCCTGACCGGCGCCCTAGAGGAAAATGGAGTGGTGACCCAGCGCCAAGAAGATGAGGCTCCCGTGTGGCCTTGTTGTAGATCCCGCGGCCGGGAGAAGCGGGACCCCAACGGATCGGGGAACGTAGAATCTCGGGTGGACGCATCAGCGATCTCCGGACACCATCCTTGGGAGATCATCTCGCTTCTCCCCACCAAGGATTGTTCCACAAGTCCTCTCAATTCGGTGGGCCCTCTATGGCCGTGCCCCTTAATCTCTTGTCGGCCTATCTCTTTCAATGATTTTGAAATCCCAGCCATCATCTCCTCCCACGGGCTCCGTTCAAAGCCTCTGCATCCCGTCATGCTACACGAGCAAGCATACCATGCCCTGCAGGTGGGCCTGGCTGAAATCCCTAATTCACAGAACTACAGCTGCTTGGGTTCTACTATTCCCACAAATCACATACCACATACCGAGCGCCATGAACTTGTGCCCTCGGCACGATGTCCATCTCGCGGTTTTCCTCCTCTCTCCACACGCCACCTTTGTGTTGTTTTACCTACGAGACAATCTTGTACTAAACCTTGACTCCCATTTCTCAAGAAACTTTCACTTGTCGGGTTCGTATATCGGAAGGCCTCATTGCAACATCATCCCTCCGTTGCCTGCGTGGAGTGCTTGTGCTGTTTTCATAGTTAGAATCGGTTGTCTCCAAATAAAATCGCCTAACCTTGTAAATTGGAATTTCTTTTGGGAAGGAGCTCATCATCAAGATGCCCCTTCACTTCAAAGGTTGATCCTTGATTCTAGTTATTCACGTTGCAAATAACCGTCCTCTCTGCCCAAGCTGGAGACCTTGGGTGTAATACATGATCTCGTGCTCATTTCAATATGGTGTTTGGCTCCAGTTCTTGGTACTTTATATTATCATTACTTTGAGTACACATTTTGTACTAATATTATTTCTATGCTCAATGAAGAGTTTCTCCATGGATGGCCTATCAATGGTCTTGGATTATGTCAAGATCTTATATATCCAAATGAATAGTTTTGATCTGAACAAGATTATTGGTTGCCAATGCTTTCCATGGAAAGTTGTATATAAAGGTGATAATTTCACGCACATTGGAAGCCCATATAGTGTACTAAATTAACCGTTCATCTTTGCTCTTTGACACTCTTCTTTTAGACCTTAAGCTGTTTTCAATCTTCATGTCTATTTAGGCAGCAGGGGTGAAAGTTATAACCAATCGGTGGATTCGTAAGATGGAATTTTCTCACTTCTCATGAGATTGGTTGAAGACAATAACGCTAGAGCGATATGTAGAACCGTGCAAACACAAGATTTGTCACATTCTTCTGCTTGAATGCTAGGTTACTATTGTCCATTAGGCTTAAGTTTATCAGCATGGTTTTGGCGGATGGGTTGTTGAAGAGCAAAAAAGGAGTTTAAGTGGGCAAAAAGCTTACGAGCGTCGGGCTTCTATTTACAACATATTGTGGTCATAATCCGATGAAATTTTACGACCGGGATGTTCATTCTATGGACTGACGATCCATTTGTTGTTGCCGAAAGCAGTCTTTGGAGTTAGATGTTGTTGCCCTTTTCAATCTGGGTTTTTGTAAACCTGATGAACAATTAACCCTCGTGCTTTTTACAGTTTGTAAGTGGGGTTAGATGTTCCTGCCCTTTTCAACTTTTGTGTTGTCATATTTTCTTTGAAACAAGGCAAATGGCTTGCCATTCATTTAATTTAAGTGAAATATTGTAACAAATCCCAACCAAGGAAATAACATCACTCTGCGCTGCTTGAGCTCCTTTGTGCATTCTGAAGCCAAGTGATTAGCCCCACCAGCACCCAAACTTATTTGAACTAGCACATCAAATGGGCTGTAAATTTTCATGAAAGTGCATGGCGTAATTTTGGAATCGACATTTGGGACCCGTGAAATAGCCTATCCAAGGTGGTGTCGACTTACTAGCCGTCAACAAGCGATTCGCCTACCGGCCGTTGGATTGACATCCAACATCTTCGTGTATCTTCTATCTCTTGTCTTCTTCTTCCTCCGCCGAAACCAAACCACCCGTCGGCTCCCTTTGCTCCCGCCTCCCATGGTGGCTGCGCCTCCGCCGCCCTACGTCGTCCCTCCAACGTTGGCCATCCCTCTCTATTCCCCACCGTCCTGTTATTCTCGGCGGCGTCCAACCGCCAGCGCCCGAACGATCAACCCTCGTACTCCCCTCCTTTCTTGGGGGCATCTTCCATAGCTCTGTTTGTTCCGCCGAGGCCTCCTCGTCCTCCGCCTTGCGGCCTTGGTTCCTTCGCCGTGTGCGGTGCGCCGCCCTCTTGCGTTGTCAACGTCGTCAACAACCGAGAGGAACAAGGAGATGTTGCGTGGAGAGGATGACGGATAGGGACCCACCAGCGTCATGGCGATCGCAAGCAAGTGCCTCTATATTACAAGCCCAAAAATATGGTTCCTCCTAATGGTTGGACATCGGGGCTCACGCCATTGTCAAGCGTAGTCAATAAGCGAGAAATTACACTCGGGTGACACGAGGACCCGACAAGTCAGGATTTTTTTGAGGAACAAGCGGTTGTTATTTATACTAGTTTTAGCGGCGGATCAGGGTAACAACGGGGCTGTCGGGGCTGGGCCCGTCTAGACAGGGTTTTATTTATGTTTACCACATCATGAGCCCGTTGTGTTTTCTTGCTGAAAATGGCTAGCCAGTTCTATTTTTTAAGAAATACCCAAACAAGGCCTACTTGCTTTATCGGCCCTCTTTGGTGCAAATCTTTCAAGGCGAGGAGAGTTTCATTGGTTTGCCCGAAAATGGGCTGTACATTTTAAAACACATCAAACCAGAATTAGTTTCAATTTTTTTCATTACAAGATCTTAAATTCCATTGATTTTTGCGTGGACAATTATTTGGATTTTATATTTATATAAATTATTTTCAAAATAGTTTGAATGTGAATCGATATTTCTGGATTAAAAATAGTTGACTTGTAATATGCAAAATTTATATACTTTTAACCATGGCCACAATATGGGGTGTAATGCTAACAAAAGAAGATGGGCTCAAAAATTTTAAGAATTAGCAAATGGGCTGTACATTATTAGAAATAATGGCGGATGGGCTGTATGCTATTTTAAATGATTTGAGGCTGACTTGTCGCCTACTACAGGTTGGCGTATGCTTTCATAAAAAAGGTTGGCCTTTGCATAGCCTGTCAACAGTCAACCTACGAGGCATGGTGTTGGATGTCCATCCAACAGCGTCGTCTTCTTCAATCTCTGCTCTTCATGCTCCAACCACTCAAACAAGGCTGGGACTTTGCTCCTCCTCGCCCGGCTATGCTGCCGGCCTTCGACCACCGTACTCCCATCGTTGGCCTAGCCATCCCTCTACTCACTCCCACATGTTGTTATTCTCCGGCGATGGCGGGCGAACGATAAACCCTTCGTCACTCCCTCACGTGGGAAACAAGCTCAGTCTTCCTGCGCGTGTGGTTCCCTTCCTAGGGCTCGCCGTCGTCCAGCGACTGGTGCTCTCGGTGCGGCCTGGTCAGCGTGGTCAATGAGCGACATCCAGGGTGGGATGCGTGGAGAGGTGACAGCTGGGTCCACGGCGGACGCGAAATGCCTCCTTATTACAGCCAAAAATAATGATTCCTCCACGACAGCTAGGACCCACAGGAAGGGCCTATGTATTTTAAAACGTTCCCCGGCTGAGGTGGACCCACCAGCTATATCTTGCAGAGAAGTGCCTCCTTATTACGCCAAAAGAATACCCCCTAGCTGGGACCCACCATATTATTGGGCTGACTTGTGGGCTACTAAGTTATCAGGGGCGGAGGGCTTTTATCGATTGTCCAAGCCGGTGGATCTCGGGTAGGGGTCTTGACCCGTGAATCGTCTAGGCGGATGGTAGCAGGAGACAAGACCGCGATGTTTTTACGAGGTTGGGCCCTCTCGATGGAGGTAATACCCTACTCACCATGATTAATATTGATGATATGGGTAGTAAGAGTAGATCTACCACGAGATCGTAGAGAGCTAAACCCTAGAAGCTAGCCTATGGTATGATTGTTGTATATTGTATATATGTTGTCTAGCTTTGGCCTGGTTTATATAATGCACGAGAAGACTAGGATAACAAGAGTCTAGCCCAAATCGCCGGTGGGGAGAGTCCTTGTCTTGATCACCAAGTCTTGTGGAATCTTCCTTGTACGTGGCACACTCGGGGCCCGGCCCCATGAGTGTCTTGACCTGGGGTCCTTGGCCCAATCTAACCCGATTGAGGAACTGCGTGGTGAGTACCCCTAATCCAGGACACTGTCGGTAGCCCCCTGACCGGTCTTCAAGTTAGGGGCGCTCCTCGATTCTTCGAACTTTTCTTCATCTTGGTTCCGGGTCTTGAAAACTGGTTCAACAAATCTTCTCATCTTCGATCTTGAGGATCGCCGAAATGCATTAAGCGAGTTTACCGTCGGGTATCGAAGAACCCCTTTAAGTTTCCGGCACTTTATCAATGCCTTGTTATTTTTATACCACACCTCGGGTTTGAAGTTTTTCCGGGAGGCGGTGTCCTCTTCGTCAGAGCTCTAGCAGCGGATTACATCGATTATCTTTGCAGCGAGCACCTGCTTGGAGCCTTCAGCTCTATGCCGGAATGTATGTCAAGCTCCAACGCCGGACTGTGTGTCAGAAGCTCCAGCAGCGGACTATCCGCTCCAACGCTTGGGACTATGTGTCAGAGCTCAAAAGCTCAACGTATCCGGTTGTATTTGGACTATGTGTTTGAGCTCAACAGCAGGACTATGTATCAGGGGTGTTGTAAATCACCTTCAGTTCAAAGAAGTTTGAAGGAGTTTAGCCAGACTTAATGCGGAAATGCCCTCTATGAGAACCAGCCACTAAGCGTCCAGAGCTTTATCTTGGACCCTTCCGGTGGTGCACCACCGAATGTGGGCGATTTTTGTCAATATTTATGATTGGTGCAATTTATTCTCTCCGAGATACACATTGATAGCCCTCAAGGTGGGTATGGGTCTAAAAGCAGAGATGCACATGAAGGATGACATAAGACCAATGATCAGTAGTATCTTTGAGACTGAGGTTGATTTGCAAAATCGTTTGAGGATCAAGTCCTTCAGAGAGTACTTTAGGACACAAAAGCGAGTGTGCTCGAGTCCTCGAGACTCGCGGGTTAGGAGTCGCGGCCGACCAACTTTGAGGATCAAAATCTCCTCGAGCTATATTGCACTTAAAATTTTACGCATAGAACATGCAATACATTAGCCCGAGACACTTTAGTCGAATTGGCAACACACGAGATCGAGGATTGATGTGCTTGCTAATATTTGTAAATAATAAGCCGAAACCAGTGGCCCAGAGCCTTAATGCGAGGCAGTGGGTGGCGGGAATTAAGATCAATATCCATAGTAAAATCACAAATTGTGTGTAATGACTCCAATGTATCCAAGTACTTTATGTCATTAATGCTCGGATCCGCATTGTACAAAACTTTGTTGACCGACCATAGAAAGCTATTAACCTCCTCGGCCGATGGCAGAGGTGTTAATCCTACTTTATGAAAGCCTTTATGAGGGCAAAGATTTCACGACAAACAAGGCAATCTGGCCCATATGGTTTTATATAACACAAAGCGAGAGAGACATGTTAGCCAATGCTTGTTTAGCACGGAGAAATGTCTTCCAAAGAAAATAGTCCCGCTATCCGGTTCCTTTCTTGGGTTTGTCATACTAAACATGATCCTTGAAACCTCGACTCAATATAAGAGCAAAAATATTGAGGATTTAGTTTGGGAGGCAGATTACTAGCCCCGGTAGTGTTGGCGACAGTCGAGTCAAGCGGAAACACTTATGACCAATGTTTTGAATGGCCCATCATTTAATATAGTCATCGGATGTTGACCGATTTACACCTATTGTGGCGATCGGTTTGGCTTTCTCCTTGAGGGTGCTTGACCATGCGCATTTGGAAGCACAATCGCGATGGTTCTCCTTTGCACCTGATGCGAACAAAGCGGAACATAGGAAACCCATAGCCAGAGGCAGAGCAACCCAACTATTGAATGAAGACACAATGAAACAGATGCATATATAGCAATGTCAAAGAGAATGTTTTGCGAATCTCCTAAAGGTGTCGTGGGTTGCACCTTGAGAGACTCTGTGCTGAAAACACACAAATAGTTTAAAAGTACCAAAAGCTTGGAAAACAAAAAAAGCGTCGGTTAAAACATAGACGTCCAAACAAGATCAAGTGTTGGTGCCAATCCTAAAATTGGACTTTAGAAAAAAAAAAGGAAGCTTACACATGCGTGCTTTAACTTCTTACGCATCGACTAAGAAAGAAAAACACTTATTATGAAGCTAAACTCGAATAAACATAAGAGCCCCCAAGTGACTTGGGTAAAAGTTGACTATATAATGTATGGTGACATGTAGAGTGCCTTCTGGCGGATTGTAGATCGTTTATAAGTAAGCCGGACCTTTTTAACTTCAACCTGCGGAGACAATAGTCGGAGTGTGTCGAACTCTCATGGTTATAAAAACAGGGCATGTGTGTGGAAACGAGTAGGGTCATTAGTGCTTTATGGACAAGTGCAACTAGTTATGTTATATTACATGGTTAGTAAGAAACATCTTCCGGGAGAATAGTTAAGTTAGGGTTCCTTTCCATGGGAGGCATGCCTAAAGTGCATGGAATGCAAAAGCGAGAAAAACATCTGGGGGCAGGTAAATAAATGGTAGAAATCATCTTTAGTTCACCGGTAGAGTATTCCTTAAGAGCGCTAGCTTTTCGGCTTCACGGTCTGGGTACACATCGGTGACCGGCATAACAATCATAGAGGTGCTCCTTTATCACCTAAGCGAACAATCGGGAACGTAGGGGTAAGCACGGGGGTGAACCAGACAGCCCAAAACTTAAGTCTGTCGATGCATATAATGGTGAATAAAAGGTACATGCGGAAGTGTGACACATGTGTTGGGCAAAAGCCCGTATTAATAAGCTTACATTAAAAAAGCCCCGGTATAATGGCGCGGGTGGCGCGTCAAGTATCGAACAAAGTTTGGACAAGAAAAAAATTTACAAACAACTTTTTCCAAAAGGTATAATGCTTGGTCGAACCGAACACAAGTTAGAAATTTAAAACTTTGAGCATGAAGGCAACTTAGCTGGTTAATGTGTTTGAGTATTGGCCTGGGTCCGAGCTTGATCGGGACAGGTTCCATCCCCAAGCGGTCGGTGGTGGAGCAAAGAGCTCGGCACTCCGAAGTGGTGACATACACGGTCAATGGAGACTGAAGTGATGCGAAGTCCCCATGGGGTAATGAAGTGTTAGAAGCCCCCGTCCAGCCGAGGTGGCCTAAAGGATATAGTCGTTGGATCATTTTCCTGCGCACAAAAAATAGTGCAAACCGGAGATAATAGTAAAGGAAGCGTTCCCTACGGTCGACCGGCCGAACACTTTCGGCGGTCGCATCTGCCCTTCTGATCGAGGGCGCCTTGCCCTTACCCCGAGTATCATGGCGTTTTGCCCGCAACTGCGGGACCACACCGGCAAGGCGTGCTACAAGTATCTGTTCATTGCGGTTCTCTCGTCCTCTCGTTTTCTCTCACAAGCACCGATGCATCCTATCTCCATTCCTCCCTTTCTCCAACACACCAAAGGCGAGACCCAGCGCGCTGCGGCGACCTGTTCAGCACCACGGTGCTAGCATTCAAGCTTCCGATACCTTTTTGGCTTGAGTTTGATGCAGCCGTACCAAGGGGATCTGCGGTGGCGTGTGCTGTCCAGCCACGCCCAGCAGTTCTGCAGCTGTACCAGGAGATGGGCGGTGGAGCCCTTTTCATGGCACCACGGAGTTGCTAGAACCATCCTCGGCGGGGGTTGCAATCGGCGCAATTTTTGCTAAGCGAGTTTGTGGTTTCTTTGGAATCGGTGACTTCTTGCTAGGATCGTAATCAGGGTGCTTTTGCTGGAACTAGCTTCATTTTTGCTGCCACCGTCTTGATTTTTGCTACTCCTTCTATTTGATTTTCTGCTACCACCCATCTTTGTTTTGTTCTGAAACATTTTGTGCTGAAATCAATTCTAATTTTTGCTACCATCCTTTGTTTTGCAACCGTCTTAAATT
>JAHIAM010013159.1:0-10032 GCA_021605205.1 Aegilops longissima
AGTGTGAGTACGTGGATGGCCCTCTGGGGATAGAGAGAGGATCCCGGTGGAGTTTGTGATGGTGTTTAGTGGACTCGTGTCTGACAAAATGCTTTACAAAGTGTGTCACGTGGGATAGCTTAGCCAAGAGTCAAAGCTGGCTTTCCAATAACCCACTTCCTTCCTTGAGAATGTGCATGTATGATAGGATTACGTGGTAAGACTTCTTTGAGTACTTTTGTACTCATGTTTGTAATCAATATTTTTGGGAGGCTATACTACCCCCTCCGGATTCTATGTAGATGTTGACTTGAGAGTAAGATAGCCACCGGTGGCGATCTAAACTTGTGAAGGGCCATTGTGATAGAAAGGCTCCAACAAGCTTTCTTTCTTTCGAGTGCTACTCGGACTACTTTGCTTCCGCATGTGCTTGTATGATTGTATGACTTGAGTGTTGGGTCATGTGACCCCTGTATGACTATGTTATGTTGGCTCCTGGGCCTCTTAAATAAAATCTTGAGTTGTAGAGTTTTGTTGTGATGCCTTGTTGTATTTACTCATATCGGGCATATGCGTGTATGATTGAAATGCTTGGTATGAGTGGGATCGACAATCTAGTTGTTTATCCTTGGCAGCCTCTCATATGGGGAAATGTAGTCTCTTACCCGGCGATAGTAGTCCCTACCCGGTTCACAGTCCCTTTTGCACTCTGCTTGGTCACTTGGTTGCGGCATGTGATTCATTTGTTCCTATTCTCCCGAAATGTCCGGTGATACTTGGAGTCTGCCTAGCCTGCTACGGGATCGAGTCCTGTTGATCTCGCCAGTTCATCGTTGATGACCGACATGCTCGAAGTGTTTCATGTTCTGTCCCCTAGGTTAGTGCGCTTTGGGTTCCACTAGCCATGTCGGCCGGGTTCTTTGTCATGTGGATGCTAGCGACACTATCATATCGTGAGCCAAAAGGCATAAGCGGTCCGGGCCATGGTGGCACCATTAGAATACCTCGTGAGGCCGCAAAGGATATGAGTGTTACCAGCTAGGTGATGTGACTTGGAATCGGGGTCTGACAACTTCCCTCAAAGAAAGGAACTTAACAATCCTCGTCTCCACCCTCCTCTTGGTTATCTCATCCCTTTACTTGTGCAAGCTTACTTGTGTTTTATTCATTGCTTGCTTGTGTGGTTGTGATTGTTGCATCATAGGTTGTCCACCTAGTTGCATATCTAGACAACTTACTTTGATAAAGTTTAATTTGTAAAAGCTAAAATTGTTAGTTGTTTTCACCCCCCCTCTAGTCAACTATATGATCCCTTTGGATACATTATAATTGTACCTTAGAACTCTCCGGGCCATTAGCATTCCTTGGGATCTTGAGTTTAAAGTTTCCCCGTTGGATAAAACACTTGCAGCACCAAAAGTAGTGGGCCTGCTGGAAAAAATTGGGCGCGTGGTTGATCGGCTCGTTTGGTGTCGCCCATTTTCCTATCCCTTCCTTTGCTCTCTTAGCCCTCGAAAACTGGCGGTGAGGTCGATTGGTGGTTTTCTGTGGCGCTCAATGGCGATTCGACCCGTCGGCTATCTCCTTCCGCCCCGCTCCCCCGGTTCGCTGCCTTGCGCCTCCCTCCCTCCGGATTGCATCATCCAAAGCGGGTGGGCACCTTTCGAAATCGGGGGCCACCATCCCATGCGGCAATCTCCTCCCACTTTCATCCCCCGTTGATAGGGCCATCTGTGAGATCTGCCGGTGCACGGTCTTCTTGGTGGATCCAGCGGCCGGGAGGATCGGCGATCGGGGCGGTGCTCATCTCTGGATCAGCCAAGTCCAAGGTAATCAACCTAGGCGGCGCCCCGAGGTACGCGTGCACAAGGCCACGATGACTCCACAAAAGGTTGCGCTCTCCACGACCCTAGATTGCATGCTCTCGACCTCGACTCTCTCCTCATCATTGGGGTGAAAAAATTTCTTCTAAAAGGGAGGGGGAAATAATCTTGATGCAACAGGAAATGCTATAGATCTAGCCTCCTCCCCTTGTTGCGTTCTAGCGAGAACAAATAGGAGATTAATAGGGCGATGGACAAATTTTTCTCCTCTTTTAAATTTGTTGCTCTCTTCTCTCCTATATCTTCCGATTTTCTTGATTGTTGGCCATATATTTGTGTACTCAAAATGATGTTGCCCAATGTATATTTTTATATGCTGCTGTCTAATGCTTATCGCGGAGGGAGGTTCGAGGGCAGACCCCAATGGCTTGTCTGAGTGCCAAACACTTTCCTGGTCAGGTAATCACCTCACTCTCGGAGGTACTCCATGCTAATTTCTCCTCTTTTAGGCGTGGATTGGATGCAAATTGTTCCTTGCAAACAACAACCATGTGGGGAAGCCATGATCAGGTGGTCATCGCTCAAAAAAGTGAGGCATCCTTCCTCATCCACCCCGTGGTTTGTAAAGCCTTACAACCCGCCTCTATGTAGCTGCTAGCTAGACGTTGATTACTACTAAATTTGGATTTTATTAATCTCAAGATGGATGCACAAAACCCCCATTGAAAAGGGCTGAATCCGCTCCGTTGGGCTAACCTGAACCTTCATGGTCGCCAACCTAGGTATGGCTGCCAAGTTCCCTTTTAATGTATATGCATCATGTTCGACATGCCCAAAGGCTCCATCTAGGTAGATGTTACGTTATAGCTTCCCACCACTAATTTCATTTAGTTCCTTGATTGTAAGTTGAACAAACTGAATCTACGTAATATGCAAAAATGTTTCACTATCTACAATATTTTGCACTTGCAATAGTTTACTACTTGGAATACAATTTGAAGAAAATTATTGTGTTTGCCACAACCTTAATGACATAAATATTCTGAAATGGCGGCGTTCAAACAAAACAAAGGTTAGCATCCTTCCTCGTTCACCCCGTTTCAGAATGGTTTTGCAGTCAGATTCATTGAATGGCCGGTATTAATTTCATTGGATGCGTGTGCGATGTCTAGCTTTGGAAAAACCAATTAGTTAATGAATTGAAGCAGTCTTGTTTGCAAGTGTACCACTTGTTGTATTCTTAAAGAAAAAGACTTGGCTTCTCTAACCCATAAGTCTTTAATAAACATCATAATCGGGAATTGGGCTCATGCTTTATTGACATGCATGTCATCATTTGTGAGAAGTCATTTTGTTGGGGCGTGCAGAAATTCAAAATTTTCCCATCACCAAGATCAATCTATGGAATTCTAGCTCGAGGAAGGGTGCATCTACATACCCTTGTAGTCGATAAGGGAGCGTTCAAGTGGCAGGGTTGATGAGTACTCGTGGTGATTCAAATCACCGATGATCATAGTGCGAGCAGACGGCACCTCCGTTCAACACAATACAGCCGGTGGGTCTCCCATGCCATGATCCGCAAGGAGAGGGAGGGTTGAGAAGATCCAAAACAACAACGCGGCGTGGTGGTGGTGGAGGCCAATCCTGCGGGGGCCCAAGCACCAGGGAGGAGGAGGTGTCACGGGAGGGAGGGGGGGCGGGCTGGGTGGATGCCTCCCCCCTCCACTATATAAGGGGCAAGGGGGGGGGCTTGGCCTTCCTCCAAGGGAAAGTGCCCAAGGGGAGGTCCATCCTCCCAAGGCACCTCAGGTGCCTTCCCCAGACTCTTCCCTCCCCAAGTTTCCTTGGCGCATGGGCCTCTTGGGGCTGGTGCCCTTGGCCCTATAAAGGCGCACCCCCACCCATGTGGCCCCCGGCGGTGGACCCCGGTGGACCCCGGACCCCTTCGGCCTCCGGTACAATACCGATAAAGTCTGAAACTTTTCGGCGACAAATAGGACTTCCCATATAAATTTTACCTCCGGGCCATTGGAACTCCTCGGGCGTTCGGGATCTCATCCGGGACTCGAACAACATTGGTAACCACATACAAACTTCCTTTATAACCCTAGCGCAGAACCTTAAGTGTGAACCCTACGGGTTGGGAATCATCCAACATGGCCGAGGCGTTCTCCGGTCAATAACCAACAGCGGGATCTGGATACCCATGTTGGCTCCCACATGTTCCACGATGATCTCATCGGATGAACCACGATGTCAAGGACTCAATCGATCCGTATACAATTCCCTTTGTCTAGCGGTATTGTACTTGCCCGAGATTGATCGTCGGTATCCGATACCTAGTTCAATTCGTTTGGCAAATCTCTTTACTCGTTCCGTAACACATCATCCGTGATCAACCCCTTGGTCACATTGTACTATGATGATGTCCTACCGAGTGGGCCCAAGATACATCTCCGTCACGGGTGACAAATCGATCTCGATTCGTTCCAACCCAAGACACTTTCGGAGATACAATGCACCTTTATAGCCACCCGTTACGTTGTGACATTTGGTACACCCAAGCATTCCTCGGTTCAGGGTTACAATCTCATGGTCTAAGGAAATGATACTTGACATTAGAAAAGCTTTGCATTGAACTACGATCTTTGTGCTAGGCTTAGGATTGGGTCTTGTCCATCACATCATTCTCCCAATGATGTGATCCGTTATCAATGACATCCAATGTCCATGGTTGGGAAACGTAACCATCTATTGATCAAGAGCTAGCCAATAGAGGCTTCTAGGGACATGGTGTTGTCTATGTATCCACATGTATTTGAGTTTCCTATCAATACAATTATAGCATGGATAATAAGCGATTATCATGAACAAGGAAATATAATAATAACTAATTTATTATTGCCTCTAGGGCATTTTCCAACAGTCTCCCTTGCACTAAGTCAATAATCTAGTTCACAGTCATGTGATTAACGATAGGTCACATGCCATGTGACCAATCAAAGTCTACTAGTGTCTTAAACTAGTTCACATCACCATTGATTAAGACTCAATGAGTTACGAGGTTTGATCATGTTTTGCTTGTGAGAGAGTTTTAGTCAGCGGGTTTTTTAGTGGTTGAACCTTTCAGATCGTGTGCTTTAAATTTCTAGGTCATATTATAAATCTGCTTCCACGCTCCCTTGAAGCTATTCCAAATGGTTGCTCCACTATCGTATCCGGTTTTCTTTCGAGTCACTTTCGGACGGGTGTTAAAGCTTGCATCGGCGTAATCCTTCGCGAACTCTTTATCACCTCCATAATCGGATGTCCTTATTTACTCAAGGACAATTTTGACGCTGTCAAGATCCATTCTGGATCATTCTTGTACCCTTGTGACTCATGGCAAGAACCACCGTCGGTACCCGCTAGCATCTTTAGAGCCTCGTCTAAAGCATAGGGGCGACCTTCGTCCTTTCTCTCTCTTTGCGTGGTGAGCTTTAACTCTTAACTTCATACCTTACATCTCGGCAAGAACTCCTTCTTTGGTGATCCATCTTGAACACTTTCAAGATCATGTCAAATATATGCTCATTTAAATACCATTAAGCGTTTTGATCTATCCTTATAGATCTTGATGCTCAATGTTCAAGTACTTAATCAGGTTTTCTATTTGAAAAACACCTTTCAAATAACCCTATGCTTTCTAGAAATTCTACATCATTTTTGATCATCAATATGTCAACAACATATACTCATCGGAAATTCTATAGTGCTCCCCCTTCTTTGGAAATACAAGTTTCTCTAAACTTTATAAACCCAAAATCTTTGATCATCCTATCAAAGTGCATTCAACTCGAGATGCTTACTCCGGTCCTTAGAAAGGATCTTTGGAGCCAGCAACCTTTAAAGCATCCTTAGGATCGACAAAACTTTCGATTGTATCACATACAACCTTTCCTTTGGCGGTAAGGAAACTCATTTTGACATCCATCGCGTTTCATAAATGCAGCTTATGCTAACATGATTCCGCCGGACTTAAGCATCGCTCGGATGAAAAATCTCGCCGTAGTCAACTCCTTGAACTTTGAAAACTCTTACCCCAAGTCGAGCTTCATAGATGGTGACATTACCGTCCCGTCCGTCTTCTTCTTAAAGATCCATTTATTTCAATGGCTTGCGATCCCGGGCAAGTCCACCAAATCCATGCTTTGTTTTGATACATGGATCCTATCTCGTTCATGGCTTCTAACCATTTGCCGAATTTGGGCCCAACTTCTCCATAGCTTTCGTGGGTTCATTGTTGTCTAGCAACATGACCTTCAAACAGATTCTTGTACCACTCAAGTAATCGCATCCTTGTCACCCTAGTGCAGTTGACTTGATCAAACTTCATGATCACTATCATAAGCTTCTACTTCAATTGGTGTAGGTGCCCGGGAACAACTTCATGTGCCTGCTAACACTAGTTGGTACGGTTCAATAACCCTCAAGTCTCCACCATCCTCCCACTCAACTTTTGGGGCGAACTTTTCCCGAGAAAGGACCCGTTCAGAAACAATCCTTTGCTTGGATCTGAATTGGAGGTATACCCAACTGTTTTGGGTGTCCTATGAAGATGCATTTTTCCGGGTTGAGCTTATCAACCGAAACTTTTTCACATAAGCGTCCAAAACTTTTAAGGACAACAGGTTTCTCAAGCGGTGTCGTCTCAAGCGAATTACGTGGTGCCCCATTAAAGTGGTAGGTTGTCTCTAATGCCTAACCCATGAGCGATGGTGGTTGAAAGAGACATCATATGGCACCATATCCAATAAAATAACTATGATGTTTGGACACACCATCACACTATGGTGTTCGGGGTATTAATTGTGAAACAATTTGCACAATTCTTAATTGTTTTGAAACTTCTAACTCGATATTCATCTCTATGATCATATCATAGAATTCTATCCTCTTTCACGAAGATCTTAAACTTCACTCTGAAATTCTTGAACCATTCAATAATTCAGACTTGTGTTTCATCAAGTAAATATACTCAACATCTACTGAATCATCGTGGTAAAACATGATATTCCCATGCCTCGCACTTATTGGACTCACATCAAAATGTGTTACTTCCAACAAGTTGCTATCTAGTTCCATCTTCTTTGGCCGAGGCTTTTAGGTCATCTTGCCCATGTTATGATTTGCATATCTCAAGTGATTCAAAATCAAGTGAGTCCAAGCGATCCATCGCATGGAGTTTCTTCATGTATACACCAAAAGACATGGTTCACATGCCTCAAACTTTTCAAAAATGAGTGGTCCAAAGATCCTCAACATGGAGCTTCTTCATCGTTTATGACACATGGCGTGCCACAGTAAGTGGTACTTCATTATATCTTTATCTTTTGGCATGAAAATGTGTATCACTACCACTACTAGGAAAAGGGCTATAGATGGAAATGACACTAATGGGCCGGAAAGATGGTGGCCATTAGTATACTAATAAGCACCACCATCCGATGCCATTAGAGTCTAAACTATTGGCGCACCATGCTTTGGTGCGCCATTATTCAAAATTTTTTTAAACTAGTGCTTTGTCCAAACATACTAATGGCCATCCTAAATCGCCATTAGTAGTTGTAACTACTAATGGCGCACCAAAATTGGCCATTAGTATATAAATTTTTTTTGAACTAGTGCCTGTCCAAACATACTAATGGCAAAACAGTGCGCCATTAGTAGTTTAACTATAATGGCGCAGGGTGTGGGTGCGCCATTAGTATAAAGCTTTTTTGAACTATGCTGTCCAAACATACTAATGGCGCATCCCTTGGGTCGCCATTAGTAGTATAACTAAATGGCCACCATGCAAGAAAGTCGCCATTAGTAAGTGGGCACAACAAGATATTTGGGACAGCCCTCCTACCCACACTCACTTTCTCCCCCTTCATTCTCTCACCTCCTCCTTTCTGGGTGCCTCCTCTTTTCACCTCATTTCCACCATAGATTCATTCAAATTAAGTGGTTAAATTACCTTGTTTTAATAGGTAAGAAGGAAGCTATATTTAGGTTGTTCTCCTTACAACAATGTAATGCACTTTTTACCCTAGCTAGATCTATGTATGTTAGTTGTTGCATATGTTTGTGGTGTTTGCATATGTGTTTGTGTTTGGAGGTGTCGGTATTTGAAATCGATAGTTGCCAATATTTTGGGAATGTTGATTCATTTCCGTTTGGGGAAATTTTGGCATTAAGCATCTTTTGGTCCTATTTTTGGAAAGTCATGCCAAATTTTTTCTTGGTTCTAAAATATCGTTTTGCTCTACCCATGGCGACCATGTCCCGATGACCGAAGGCATCGTGAATAGGTTTTGAGGTCTGGGCGAGATGCTTCAAAAGAGCGAGGCGGAGATAAGATGTCCGTGTAAGATGCAAGTGAAGAGCCTTATTGCGGACCATTCACAGGTCGGGACCACCTGCTTTGCGTGGTTTCATGGATGGCTATCGGTGGCAAGGTGATGAAGATGACTGAAGTCGTCCATGCGGGCGGGCGAAATGAGGAAGGGCAGCAAGACAACCACCCGGCTCGGCAGGCGAAGCGAAGAATCCCGGAGATGATCCGGTTGTGATGCTGTACCGAGTCATCATGTAGAAGATCAGGACATGATGATGAGGAAGATGCGGAGCAGGCGGCGGGCATGATCATGAAGATGATGATGCGGCGGAGCGAGCGGCTGGACCATCGATGGGCTGGGTGCGGGACCCTCATATTCAAGAGCTGCTTCTCAAGCGGACGGATAACTGAAAGCTGCCGCCAGAAAGCCAAGATGGATCAACAGGTTAGGCGGTTACTCCATTGTATGAAGGATGCAGGCCGAGGATACCGCTGAAAGTAGCGCTCATGGCCGGAGATGAAGGTAAAACACAAAATGACCGGCGCGTAGCCGGCGAGAACATGTCGTTACAGCGAGCGTCTTCCCAAGGGAACAAGTGCCCGACCAGTTTGGAGGCGAAGAAAATCGTGTGTCCTCTGGATTTACCGCCGTGAAATACCATGTGTGCATGAACAATTGCATCATTTATCGGAACGAGCACGCGAGTCTACCATATGTCCGGTGTCTTGGCGTCACTCGATACAAGAAGAGGAAAAGCTCCTCGAAAAGTGGTGTGGTACTTTCCGATCACTCCTCGTCTGCGCGCTATTTCGCGGACCCTAAGGTAGCAAAGCTCCTGCGTTGCAGCGGATAGGGAGGAGAAGAAGCGGGAAGATAGCGCAAATGATCGGAGATAGATAAAAAGACAAGATGCTGAGTCACCCTAAGGATGCGAGCGTGTAGCGTTGAACTTGAACTTCGATTTGGGAGCGATCCAAGGAACATCGTCTTTGGTAGCGAGCACCGATGGAGTCAATCCGTTTGGCAGCGGGAAGCACACACCTTTGGCCTGTGTTTGTGTGGATGTACAACCTTCCCCCTGGTTGTGCATGAAGAGAAGTACATTCACATGAGTATGCTAATTGAAGGGCGAAACAACCAGGGAGCGACATCAATCTGTATCTGGGGCTCTGAAGAGGAGCTTGACAGCTGTGAAGCATGTGTCGTGGGGCCTTGCGAGAAAGAATATTTCCCTATGAGACCGCCTGCTCACGGCGGTGCCGACTATCTCGATTCACGGATATGTCGCGGGCAGGTAGTCCCGAGTTTTACGGATGCGTAAGGTGCATGGATGACTGGCGTATCGCCAGACTAGATAGAGATCCGGGTCTTGAAAACCGTGTTCATGGGACGCCGAAGGTGGCCAGGCGATGACCCGTGGAGAAACGCAAGGATCGTTCGATGGTGAAACCAAACCCAGCGCCGTGTCGAGGCGGCGAGAAATAGACAAGCTGTTGGAAAATTGGAAAGCGCCTTCTGGGAAAAAGCAAAAGGCGCGAGCGGGAAAGAAGCGAAAGCGCGAGCCGCTGCTGAAGGTATGGAAAGCGAGTCTTTTTCGGGACTTGCCGTCTTGGAAGATCCACCTGTGCCTCACAGCCTTGATGTCATGCATATCACGAAGGCTTGCGAGTCTGGGTACCCTGCTCAACATGCGGAAGGACCAAAGATGGGCGAAAGCAAAGGGCTTGAAACAATGGGCATCGGGCAGGACTTGTATATATGATGATGATGATGATGATGATGATGATGTGATGATGATGAGTGAAACGGGACCACGAAAAGTCGTCGAAGGCAAAAAAAGAAGACGGGACTACCCTCCCGTGCTTCAC
>JAHIAM010013160.1:0-43638 GCA_021605205.1 Aegilops longissima
CTCGGCGAGGTCGGTGCAGAGCGTCCGGCCCCGAGCCCTGACTTCGCCGATCTTCTTGCCGATGAACAACGTGTATGCCGTAAAGGGACCCGGTACCCGTACTCAACGAGCCGACCTCGGGCCCGATCCGCATCGTCGATGTAGAGCTTACGCGGCGACTCTTAGTCATCCGACCCCTTTGCATAGCCTTGAGTCGCCGAACTTGCCCTCTAAGATCATCAAACCATCGTCTGCGATAGCCCCGGTTGGCGCCAAGCGTCGATGGAATTGTCACGGCAGATGTCCTCATGAAAGGACTTAGTCGTGAGGGCCATCGTGCGGGTTAACCTAGAGGGTTAAGCGGACACAAGACACAGGAATTATCTTTGGTTACGCGCCTTGATGAAGGTAAAAACCTCGTCCGATTGTGATGTGATTGATATGGTTTACGTCGACTAGGGAGCAATAGCTTTGCCTTAGCCTCGAATTCTCATCCCTAATCCATGTTGGTCGTCCCCTTATATACGGGTTGGCGCTTGGCCGGTCTCTGAAGTCGATCCGGCTCATACAAGTGTCGGCTCGGTCTCTTCTCTCTTGTCTTACAACACAAGTTACAACACTAAAGGCGGTTTACATACATGGACCTTAAGTTGCCTCTGGGTTCGGGCCTCCTCAGTGGGCTCTGATCATGGACGAGAGTAAACCGGCCCCTCGGGCAGTTCACACTCAATAGTTGTATCCCCAACACAAAGTGCAATGGATAATGCTTACCATACCAAGGGATCACTTGATCCCTCTGAAATTTTATCTTCTACGCTTTGTGAGTTGATCAACTTGATTCACTCTTGACTTAGTCTTGATCAACCTTGAATCTTTCCAACTCTATTCGTTTGGATGATGTCTTGAAGGTAAACATGAATGATCACACAATCTTCTTATTCAAGACATGCTTGCAATAAGCTCAACACTCCATGACCAATCTTTGGATAATTCCTTAATAGCACCTTGGTCAACACATAAACTCCTTGAAACCAACACATGGACTTCAAGAAATGCCTATGGACAAATCATGACCAATCTTTGGATAATTCCTTAATAGCACCTTGGTCAATACATAAACTCCTTGAAACCAACACATGGACTTCAAGAAATGCCTATGGACAAATCCTTCAAATATAACTCAATGCAACCATTAGTCCATAGAGAGTGTCATCAATTACCAAAACCACACATGGGGGCACCGCATGTCCTTTCAGTGACATTTCCGTAGGATTTGTCCCTGTTCATGCTCAGGTACACAACATCTAATAATACCATCTACTCCTTTATAAATATGTGGGTCATCCCAAAAGTAATGTCTTAAATCATAGAATAATTTTTTTCTTTTGTTGGTATGTGAAACTAGGTGGTAAATATTTAGCAACAATGTAACTAGCATAGTCAGCATACCAAGGAGTGTTATGAGAAACATTTTTGCAGCTAATTGTTCACCAGGAAAACTATCACTAATAGGTTGTGGGTCATCAAGAATATTTTCAAGCCTAGACAAGTTATCAGCCATGGGGTTCTCTGCTCCTTTTCTATCAGTGATATGCAAATCAAATTCTTGTTGCACGAGAACCCATCAAATAAGCCTAGGTTTGGCATCTTTCTTTTCCATAAGATACTTTATTGTAGCATGATCAGTGTGAACAATTACTTTTGAATCTACAATATATGATCTAAATTTATCACAAGCAAACACCACTGCTAGAAATTCTTTTTTAGTAGTAGCATAATTTCTTTGTGCACTATCTAGAGTTTTACTTAGCGATGAATAATATTCAGTTTCTTATCATCTATTTGTCCTAGAATAGCACCAACATCATAATCACTAGCATCACACATAATTTCAAAAGGCAAGTTCAATCAGGTTGTGGAACAATAGGTGCAGAAATTAAGGCTTTCTTGAGTGTTCCAAAGGCTTCTAAACAATCATCATAAAAACAAATGGAATATCCTTTTGCAAAAGATTTGTAAGAGGCCTAGAAATTTTAGAAAAGTCTTTGATAAATCACCTATAGAAACCATCATGACCAAGAAACTACGAATACCTTTGATATCTTTAGGACATGGCATTTTCTCAATTGCATCAACCTTAGCTTTGTCCACCTCAATACCTCTTTCGGAAATTTTATGGCCCAAAACAATACCTTCGTTAACCATAAGTGGCACTTCTCCCAATTCAAGACAAGATTTGTTTGCTCACATCTAAAACTCGATCAAGATTGCTTAAACAATCATCAAAAGACTTCCATAAACAGAAAAGTCATCCATGAAAACCTCAACAATATTTTCACAAAAGTCGAGAGAATATAGCAGTCATACATCTTTGAAAGGTAGCGAGTCGTTGCATAAGCGAAAAGGCATCGTCTATAAGCATAAGTTCCAAAGGACAAGTAAAAGTGGTCTTTTCTTGATCAGGTTGAGAAAGCGGGTATTCGTGAAAACCAGAATATCCAACAAGGAAGCAAAAATGTGTGATTAGATAATCTTTCTAGCATTTGATCAATGAAAGGTAGAGGTAATGATCTTTTCTAGTTGCTTTGTGCAGTTTTCTAAAATCAATTACCATTCTATAGCCTGCAACAATTCTTTATGGAATAAGTTCATTCTTATCATTAGGAACAACGAGTAATACCTCCTTTCTTAGGAACACAATGGACAAGACTTACCCATCTACTATCACTATAGGATAGATTATACCTTCGAAGTTTTAGTATTTCCGTTCTTACCACTTCTTTCATCTTTGGATTTAACCAATGTTGGTGATCAACAACGGGTTTAGCATCGAGTTCCATATTAATCTTGGGCTAACATAGAGTGGGACTAATGCCCTTTAAATCATCAAGAGTATATCCAATAGCAGCTCGGTGCTTCCTTAGAACTTTCAATAATCTTTCTTCTTCATGTTACGAAGGTTAGCACTAGTAATAGTAGGATATATCTTCTTCTCATCAACATAAGCATATTTCAAAGTGTCCGGCAATTGTTTTAATTCAAACACAGGATCACCTTTAGGTGGAGGACCTCCTAGAGTTTCAATAGGAAAATTGTGTTTAAGCAGAGGGCGTTGTTCAAAGAAATCTTATCTATTTCATTTCTTCCGTGCATATGTATGTCATTCTCATGGTATAGCAAATATTGTTTAAAGGATCGGGTGGGAGGTACAACAATAGAAGCAAGACCAATAATTTCATCATTACTAGGCAATTCTTTCTTATGATGCTTTCTACTAAACTTGGAAAAATTAAACTCATGAGACTATCACCAAAGCTAACTTGACAGTTTGTTTCTTACAATATATTTTAGCATTAACGGT
This sequence comes from Aegilops longissima, assembly GCA_021605205.1. Classification (NCBI taxonomy): domain Eukaryota; kingdom Viridiplantae; phylum Streptophyta; class Magnoliopsida; order Poales; family Poaceae; genus Aegilops; species Aegilops longissima. Next base: position 3,341 of record JAHIAM010013160.1, read on the forward strand.
GTTCAAGAAAGGTCTACCAAAGATAATGGGACAAAAGTCATCTTGTGGGAACCAAGAACAAGAAAATCAGCGGTATTTTATTTTCCCACACAAGACTTCAACATCTCTAACAATCCCAAGTGGTGTGATGGTGTCTCTATTAGCAAGTTTAATAGTAACATCTATGTCTTCTATTTCATCGGGTGCCATGTCATTCATAATTTCTTGATATAATGTAAAAGAATAACACTCACGCAGCACCTATGTCACATAAACCATGATAATAGTGATCTCCTATCTTAAGCGAGACAACGGGCATGCCAACAACAGGTCTATGTTTATCTTTTCATGGGTTTGGCAATTCTAGCAGCTTCATCACGAAGTAAATAACATGGCCATCTATATTTTCAAACAGGAGATCCTTAACCATAGCAACACTAGGTTCTACTTTGATTTGTTCAGCTAGTTTAGGTGTTCTAATATAACTTTTATTGACCACAGTTGAAATTTTAGCATGTTCTTTCATCCTAACGAGGGAAAGGTGGTTTTCAATATAAGCGGTAGGAACAATTGGATCAACATTATAAATAATAGTTTCATCTTTAGCTATTACGGTTCTTTAATTTCTTCTTTAATAGATGGGTGATATTTAAACCACTTCTCCTTAGGGAGATCAACATGAGTAGCAAAAGATTCACAAAGGAGGCTACTATCTAGGAAGCAGAGTCCATATGTAGTGCTAAAATTTTGAAAAGCATCGATATTCATAAAAGATTTAACACAATCAAACTTAAGCAATACCGACTATTTACCTTCGTCGAGTCCCCAATCTTGAGATTCGTTTAATCTTTCTAAAAGATCCTTTGGAATTCAATAGTCTTCTTCATAAAGGAACCAATACAAGAAATATCGAGCATGGATCGATCATTACGAAAAGTCGAGCATAAAAATTCTGAATAATAATTTATCTTGAGAGCTCATGGTTGGGGTGCATATCAGGATGTTCGGTTCCATATCCTACATAAGGATTAGCTAGTAGTCGTTCTATCATACCCTGAAGGAATTTCATATTTAATATTTTTAGTAGGTGCAATAGGTTGAGGGGTGACTAATTGTGGTTCCGGTCAAGGTGAAGATAGTGACAATAAATTTCAGCGTAGTAATAATTTTTCCTTACCATTTTCCACTTACCAAGGCGCTTCACTCCCGACAGCGGCACGAGAAAAGAGCCTTGATGACCCACAAGTATAAAGGGATCAATCGTAGTCCTTCGATAAGTAAGAGTGCAGAACAACGAGGAAGCGAAGGAAATGACAAGTGGTTTTCAGCAAGGTATTCTCTGCAAGCACATATAAATGTGAGTAGTTTGATATCGAGGATAATTTGTAACGAGCAAGTGATGATAATAATAGCGAAAGTGCAGCAAGGTAGCCCAATCCTTTTTTAAGGCAAAGACAGGCCAAAATGGTCTCTTATAATAAGCAAAGCGTTCTTGAGGGTACAGGAATTTCATCTAGTCACTTTCATCATGTTGGTTTGATTTGTGTTCACTACTTTGATAATTTGATATGTGGGTGGACCGGTGCTTAGGTGTTGTTCTTACTTGAAAAACCTCCTACTTATGATTAACCCCTGTAAGCATCTGCAACTCACGAGAAAAGTATTAAGAATAAATTCTAACCATAGCATTAAACTTTTGGATCCAAATCAGGTCCCTTACGGAATAGCGCATAAACTAGGGTTTAAGCTTATGTCACTCTCGCAACCCATCATCTAATAACTTCTCCACAATCCATTCCCTTAGGCCCAAATATGGTGAAGTGTCATGTAGTCGACGTTCACATGACACCACTAAGGGAATCACAACATACATACTATCAAAATATCGAACACATATCAAGTTCACATGATTACTCACAACAAGATTTCTCCCGTGGCCTCAAGAACAAAAGTAACTACTCACAAATGATAATCATGCTCAATATCAGAGGGGGTATTAAATAGCATAATGGATCTGAACACATAATCTTCCACCAAATAAACCATATAGTAATCAATTAGAGATGTAATCAACACGTACTACTAGTCACCACAAGTACCAATCTATAGTTCCGGTACAAAAGATTGAACACAAGAGATGAACTAGGGTTTGAGAGTAGATGGTGTTGTTGAAGATGTTGATGGAGATTGCCCTCCCCAAGATGGGAGAGTTGTTGGTGATGATGATGACGATGGTTTCCCCCTCCAGGAGAAGTTCCCCGGCGGAATCGCTCTCATGGGAGGGCAAAGTGCTCCTACCCAAGTTCCGCCTTGAGGCAGTGGTGCTCCATCTCGGAAGTCCTCCTTATTTTTTCTAGGTCAAAATGACTTATATACGGAAGAGGGCACGCGGTGGGCTGGGCTGAGCACAACCCACGGTAGGCATGTGGTGTCTTATGCTCACCGGTGGCCCCCCTCAGTGATTATTTGCTCAGTATTTATTATTTATTCCATAAAAATTCCTTGTGAAGTCTCGGCTCATTTGGAGTTGTGTAGAATAGGTAGCCTAACGTAGCTTTTCAGGTCCAGTTTCCGGTGCGAATTCTCCTCTTTGTGTGCACCTTGCATATTATGAGAGAAAAGGCATTAGAATTACTCCAAAAGCATTATTATGCATAAAAACATTACAAATAACAGTAGGTAAACATGATTCAAAATGGACGTATCATGGCCTATTATGACACCTCTGTTGGGGATATTACTCTTGGGCGTAAAGCTGGCCTATACGGGTGGGTTAACTTCATCGATAGTTCAGCGGTGTAAAGCCCAAGCATGAAGGTAAGGGCCCAAGGCACTGTAGTCGGTTTAGAACACTGTGGTGTAAACCGGCTGGTATGTAAACTTGTATTGTAAGTTAGGAATAGAGAGAGACCAACCCGGATCACAGTATGAACGGAGATTGGGACTCTGTGAACCAACAGGCGTCACCGTGTATATAAGGGGCGACTCAGGCGGTTCAAGGATAACAGAACAACAACTTCGAGACTTAAGCGAAGCTTGTTTGCTCCTAGTCATCAAAACCCATCAATTCCATCACAACTACCGTAGGCTTTCACCTTCATCGAAGGGGCGTACTAATATAAAATCACTGCGTCCTGTGGCGCTTTAACCCCTTCAAGCTAACCCGTTGCGATGGCTCCACGACTAAGTCCTTTCCCTAGGACATCTGCGTGACAAAACCACGAAAGTTGGCATGCAGGTGGGGCTATCGCATGATGGTTTCAAGTTCTTGGAGGGCAGCTTGAAGGACTCGAGGGCTACGCTGTGGGCGGATGACTAAAAGTCGTCATGGCAAGCTCTACATCGGCGATCACGGCTGGGGCCCGAGGCCGGCTCAATTGAGTCTGGTCACGGGTCCCCTTTGGTGGCATACATGTTTTCATTGGCAAGATCGGTGAACCGGGCCTGAGTTGGACACACCTGACCTCGTCGAGACAGCTCGATGTGTGCGATCTGCCCAGGTCAAACCGGCCGTGAAGCGTGCCTTTGTGGGAGTCATCTACGGAGGAAGTTATGAGGCGGATCAGAATCTGAGTGGCGAGACCGTGCGTCTACTCTGGCGACGAGTAAATCAGCCGAGCCCCGAATCTCTATATCGGTTACAAGATGGTCGGATTGGGGGCTGTTACGATGGTGGCGATATTCGGACCCTCCGATCTGCCCATGCCGGGTTGGAATATTCATGGCGGTACACAACCAGCGCTTCACTCTTGACTGCTGCGGCAATGATCTCTGGTTCACTTGGCGGCGGCTGCAGGGAGGCCTGTCGCCCTTGGCTCAAGTTTTATCAGATCATTCGATCGTTGGCTGCGCTCATGGCGAGCTAACCCGGCGGATCGGGGCGCTCATAACACGAGAATTCGAATGTGAAGGAACAAATCACTCGAGCTAAAGCGGATCTAGCAGCTGCGAGGCGCTAGGATAGCAAGCGGGCGCTTTAGATGCCGAACTTATAGGCTCATGTTGGATCGAGCAGCGTCACATGAAGTCATGAAGAGAAATCAGATCCGTTTGCCTTGATTTTGAAGCAGAGACCTCTTCAACACCTGGGCGGGAACAGTAATCCGCGGTGGTAAACGGGCGGAAGCTTACTGGGACGAGCGCTTTGGTCAAGCCAGCTTAATAGATCTACCTCGCCATAACGCCAATGTGCCTCGGGTGTGCAAACACCTCCGGGTCACTACTCCAACCCGATGGATAACCTTGTTGCAGCTGCGGCACGGCTGAAGCTATTCAATTGAAGGTGATTCACCACGAGATAGAGGCAGAGCGGGTCAAGGCTCCTTAGGACAGTTTTGGTCCAACGAGGCGTATTAAATGCGCAGCGACCGGATCCCTCTACCCCATGGCCGGAGCTATAGCGAGCACATGGATGAACGGCCGTATCAAGTAATGCCGCGGCGTGGAGTGCGCCCGTGGCAACAACCCGGCGGTGGTGTCGATGCGCCCGAGGGAGGTGGTGGGCCCGGGCCCGGCGAGGAGGCGAGTTAGCGACCTGACATCGGGCTCGTCGACTTCACGCCGGTTCGTCCAAACCATCTCGGTCGAGCACAGGGTTACCTCTAGCTCTTTGGGGTGCCTTGCCTCGTCCCGCTACGCAATGTCGCCTGCCCAAGGATTTCAAGGGCCAGCGCAAGGTGCCAAACTATCTGGCGGATCAACCTCCGGAGACATGGGTGGAAACTACGAGATAGCCATGGAGATGCTTGATGTGGATGATGCGGCGTGTGCAAAGTATTTCACTATGATCTTTGGAAGAGCAGTCCGGACTTGGTTAAAAAAGCTTACGGCCAATTCTATCGGCTCATGGGCCCAATTCGAGCCGGTTTATCAATAATTCCAAAGACACGTGCAAACAGCCTATATCGATAGTGGATCTAGCTGCTTGTGTCCATGAGGAAGGAGAATCAACGACTCATTGGGTGCGCCGGTTCTGAGTTACGCATACATCGGACCGCATCAGCGACACATGATTTATAACCCTAGAAACATTGCTGCGGTTTGGGCCCTGAAATTGAAGTTGGGTGGGATGAGCGCCATTGCCTTTGATATAGGGACCCTCATGGCGCTTTGGTAAAGTATGCTGATTACGATAGTACCAAGGATCCCGAGTCGGCGATGACAAGGCAGGGGAAGGGAAGGAAAACGGCAACTCAAGGCCGACAACATCACTCGGCGAGGTAATGGTGGCGGAGGCAAGCGTAAGCGGATGGCAACATGGACTTCGTAGCTAATACCAATCTCATGAGGACAAGGGCCAGCGGCGCGAGGGGTAAACAACCGAATCGAAGTGGGCGCCTAATCCTAATCCGGACCGCTTGAACTATCTATTGAATCAACCTGTCGAAGCATGGGGCCGAGAGGAGGGCTTGACAAACCACCTCGGAAGGATTGCTACATTATCACAGGGAGTTCAAGAGTTCTAATGCTTCGGTATGATCACGACTCTGGCGGTTCGAGGATCCGGGCAGATTACGGTGGAGAAATTCGGTTCGAGTTTAATGGTAATCCGGGCGGACATAACAATCGAGAACAATCGGAGTAACCAAAGGTGGTTACAACCAGCAGCAACAGTCGGGTTATCGAGCAACCCAGCGGTTGAATAGTGGGCAGTACCATGTCTTCACCACTAAGCAGAACAAAGCGAGACCGTAAGGTTCGAGCGGGCAGTCAGCGCTATTGAACCGGTCGTGCCCCATTACCTCGCTGGTCGGAGCAGCCCATTATATGGAGTAGAGGATCATCCTCCCGAATTCGACAATCCGGGTCAGCTAGCCCTGGTGGTGGCACCTCGGTGGGAGGTTATAAGTTCACCAAGGTACTCATGGATGGAGGGAGCAGCATTAACACCTGTACTATGAGACCTTCCGTCGTATGGGGCTAACGGATAAACATCTCAAACTGTCCAATCTGGTGTTCCATGGTGTGGTACACAGCAAGTCGGCATATCCTGTTGGTAAAATAGCTCTGGAAGTGGCCTTTGGTGATGATTATGACTCGGATCGGAAACATTGGCGTTTGAAGTGGTAAAAATCAAAGTCCATATCATGCCTTTATTGATGACGGCTTCATGGAAATTTATAAGCAGACCTGTTATGTGTATTTACAGCTCAAGATCTTGGGTCACAAAGGGGACCATAGCAGTTCACGGAAGCCGTAAGGTCGCTTTGGAGTGTGTGGAAGGAGATGCAGACTTCTGTGAGTCGGTTTGTGCCCGGGGCTGAAGTACTATAAGGACAATGTTGATCCGGTGGACATGACTCCATTGAAGAATCCAACTTCTGAGCATGATCCGGCCCTGAAATTCAAATCGGCGGTGAGACTAAGCTTGTTGACTTCGTGCTGGCGATTCGTCCAACGATTCAACATCGGTGCCAACTTGGATTCGAAATAGGAAGCGGCGCTCATCGAGTTCATCCGTGAGAATCGGGACATTTTGCATGGAAGCCTTCTAACATGCCGGTGTGCCGAGGCAACTCACTGACACACTCTTAATGTGGATCCTAAGTACAAACCGGTGAAACAGTTCCTCCGCGGTTTAACGAAGAAAGGCATAAAGCTATTGGTGAAGAAGTAGCGAGGCTCTTGGCGGTGGCTTTATTGTTGAATTTTCCATCTGAGTGGCTGGCTAATCCGGTCTTTGGTCCTTAAGAAAAGCGGCATTTTGGCGTATGTGTGGATTACAGACCTTAATAAAGCTTGTCCGGTGATCCTTTTGCCCTCCCTCGTATTGATAAAATCACTGATGCTCTGGCGGGTTGCGAGCATTTGAGTTTTTGGATGCATATTCAGCTATCATCGAGATCAAAATGGCGGTCGAGGACCAGGAGAAGGCGGCGTTCATCACTCCCTTTGGAGCCTTTTGCTATGTGTCTATGCCTTTTGGGCTCAAAAGTGCCCGAGCAACCTATCAGCGGTGTGTGCAAAATTTCCTTCACAAGCAGATTGGCGTAATGTACATGCTTACGTGGATGATATTGTGGTTAAGTCACGGAAGAAGGAGACTACGGTTGGCGATTTGAAGAAACCTTTGATAACTGAGGGCGTATAAGATGATGCTCAATCCGGCCAAGTGTGTTTTTGGTGTCTGCAGCGAGCAAATTATTGGGTTTTCTAGTGTCGGACATAGGAATTGAGGCTAATCCGGAAAAGATCCACGGCCATCCGTCCTGGCTAAACGAGGTGTATTAATGATGTTCAGCGTGTGGCCGCGGATTGCAGCGTTGAGCGGTTTATCGGCCGCCTTGGTGAGAAGGTGATTCCTTTATATCGGATGTTGAAGAAGGCGGATCGGTTAAATGCAGGTCCATGGTGATAAGGCATTTGAGGACTTAAGCGGCAATTGGCCAACCCTTTGTGCTCGCCGCTCCCATTGACAAGGGCATACGCTATATGTTGCTGCTAACGCCGAGCGGTCGGCGTAGCCATTGTGGTGGAAGCGGAAGGAGGCGAGGAAGGAGCATCCGGTTCAACGTCCGGTTTACTATATCAACGAGGTACTTATTGAATCTAAGAAAAGGTATCCGCATTGGCGAAGCTGGTATATGGAGTGTTCATGGCAAGCGGAAGCTGAAGCGGTATTTCAAGGGCACCCCATCAAGGTGGTCGATTCTGCTCCCTTAAGCGATATCATCTGAGCAAGAAGCGGTGGCGGATTGCCAAGTGGGCTATAGAGCTTGGGCGCGCGGTCTGAAATGCGTGCCTTGGGCGGCGGTGAAGTCTCAAGCACTTGTGGATTTCATTAATGATTGGGCGGAGTTGCAAGCACTGAAGAAAAGCGGATCACACATATTGGACCATCCATTTTGGCGGATCCGAGGCAATTGGAGGCTCGAGGCTGGAGTCGTATTAACTTCCCCACGGTGACAAGTTCTTACGTTCTGCTTAATGTTCCTTGTACTAACAATGCAGCTGAGTATGAAGCCTTGCTCCATGGTCTCCGGATGGCTAAGGAGATGAATCTAAGCGGGTTAAGTGCTTGGTGACTCGACCTAGTGGCTCAACAATTATACGGCACTTGGGATTCAAGGACCCTCTCATGGCTGCATATCGTCGTGAGGTGATATTGTTGCAGGTCATTTCAAGGGCTATCAGGTGGACCACGTGGACCGTCGGAAGAATGAAGCGGCGGGCGCTTTAAGCGGTTGGGCTCTCAACGTAAACGGTCCGCCCAATGTTTTTGGGCGTCTTTGCACAACCCGTCGGTCAAGCTCCCTGGTGAAGCGGTTGGCTATTCTGATCCGGAGGCTCAATTGGTGGCAGCTCTTCCGTCACTCCGGATTGGGCGCTTCCTTATCTTGCGTACATGAACCGGGCGAGTTACGAGAAGATGAGGCGTTGGCGCGGCAGATAATCCGGCGATCAAGTCTATGACCATTGTTAATGGCGAATTGCATCATTGCGGCGTGTCGAGGCGTTTCAGCGCTGTGTCCCCCGAGGAAGGCTGTGAAATATTGCGTGAGATCCACGAAGGAGATTGTGGTCCACGCGGTTCAAAATCCTTGGTGGCTAAAGCGTTCCGCCATGGTTTCTATTGGTTGTTGCTCATCTTGATCACGGAAGATCTGGTGAGACGATGTGATGGTTGCCAAAAGTTTTCGGATGTGCTCATGTACGGCCCAAGAATTGAGGATGATTCCAATTACTTGGCGTTTGCAACTTGAGGGCTGGATATGGTTGGACCTTTCAAAGGTCAAGGGCGAAGACCCACCTCACGGTGGCGGTTGACAAGTTTACAAAGTGGGTAGAGGCGAGAACACATTAGCAAGTGTGGCGCCCCACGGCGGTTGATTCATCAAAAGGTGATTTTCGGTTTGGCTTTCCACGGTATCATCACAGATAATGGTACCAATTTGTGCAAAGGTGCCATGAAAGAGTTCTTGACGTGAACACATCCGGCAGCGTTTCTTGATAGCCACCCACGGTCCAATGGTCAGCGGAAAGGGCTAATCAAGAGATCTTGAGAGGCATCAAGCCCGGCTTATGGTCCCTTTGCGAGAGGACACGGGTTTTGTGTAGAAGAACTACCATACGTGTTATGGAGTATCAACTTTTCATGCCAGATCCACAGGATACACACGTTCTTTATGGTCTATGGGGCGGGCGGTTCTCCCCGATGACATCCGTCATGACTCACCTCGTGTGGCAGCTTATGTTGAAGCGGACAGCGAGGCGGGCAACAAGGCGCTTTGGACCTGTTGGATGAGGGCGTGACATAGCAGCTGCCCGCTCGGTGATTTACCAACAGGATCTTCGTCGTTACCATAGTCGCGGGTCGAACAGAACTTTTCAAGAAGGAGATTTGGTGCTTGGCTCATCAAGACCAGGTGATATGCACAAGTTATCCCCACCTTGGGAGGGACCTTTAGTGGTCGGCAAGAATCTGCTGTGGGTCATACTATCGATCGATATTCGAGAGCATAAAGACTCACGTACATCGGAGGAGGAGACCAACGGGCCGTGGAACATAGCTCATCTTGACCTTATTATACACGAGCCATCGGCTCTACTCATGTACATATTATGACGGTGTATATATTATGAATAAAGTAATAAGCGGAGCCTCGGCTAAAGCGGGGTATCTGTTACATTACATCATGCGTGGTTACATGGGTTATTACGTCTTAAGCGGCCTCGGTTTACCCTTGAGTTTGCTTTTCAAAAGATTTATGATATCACTTGGGGGCTTGGTGGTGTCCAAACCAATGCAACACCTTTTGATAGGCGAAAGCCACCGGATCACTTAGGGACATGGTCAAGTCTGAACCAATCATGCCTCTCGATCGGCCTAAGGCCATAGGGTCACTTAGGGGATTGGTCGAACCCGAACCATTGCCGCATGCTGGATCGGCATAATGCCAGTTTCGAGTTGGGGACCTGGCTGACTTGAACCATAGCTACACCTTATCGGGAGCTTGGTGGTGTCCGACCATGGTAACACCATCGATCGGCTCGATAAAGCCTCTTTTTGCAAGCGGTTTTATCATTGCCTTTGCTTCCATATTTTTCATAACTGTTATTTGATTTTTGTTGCATTTTTTAACCGATAATATTTTTAAACGGTTCAAGCTGTCAATTAATGAATTCGGTCCATTTTAATCGGAGATAATTTTTCCGGTTTGACTTTTTACATTAACATCCATTATGGAGTAACGAGGGGCTTGTCATGACCGGCACGGTTTACATAGTAAACCGGCATTATAAACCTGAGGGCTGTTTTCTCCTTTGGCGGTAATGGTTTCTACAACCTCCGCTTCAAGATTAGCTAAGCCAACTTCATGCCCAGCGATGGCAGGTATTTTGTATCATAAATTTTATCATATACCTCAATATTTCATTGCATATATATATGAGCGTCACAAGCCGGTGGCGGCACAAACCGCCGTGGCGATTTAAGATTTTGTATTGCAGGCAATATAGATTGAAGGTTTCGATCATTCAATCAAAAGTATCGGCACCTATGCGAAGGCATATTAAAAGCAAAAGTGTTGGCTATCCTATTACAAGGCAACATGGTGCCCAAATAAGATCATTGTTTTCTTGGCGGAATATAATAAAGCAGCTATTTAAACGGCTTCGGTTCATGCTTACTCACCGCCCGATCGGCGGTTGTGGGTGCGTCTGCGCCACTTGACTTCTTCATCCCTACCCGGCGGTGAAGTCAACGATGGTCGATCGATTCCCATTAAACTTGAAAGACAGCCTCCTCATGGATCGGGAAGATGGTTCAATATCGGGGCGTAAGTATGCTTCGGATCGGAGGATCAGGTTCTCCACTTGGGAATAAGGTGCAGCTACTAAATGCATTACGATCGTTATATTGAGCTTGATAATCGACAAGTCGCCTCTTGACCAATTGGCAAGCGGAGGCGCACCATGATTTATCGCTCCAGGTCATCTTCGTTGAACTACGAACCGTCTTCCTTGATGGGATAGCCACTGAGCTGCCTCAGCAGGATCGAAATCTGGCACCCATGCTTTTGCCCGATTAAGGCATTAATGGCACCGGTTCGGCGATAGATTTCTTCAGCTCTTCAACCGGGCGGGAAGCATTGACAACCTCCTAAGAGTATCTTGAATTAAAGAGGTGTCGGATTGTTATGTGATCACGATGGAGATGATCCGCTGCGCTCCGATCTCTGTTGTTCGATTAAAGTGTAGGCAGCTTTGAATTTCATCGAACATCGACCCCAAGTGACCAATCGCGTGTACTGCAGCATTACAAGAAAGATCACAAACCGGACTTATCATAAGAAGGCCAAGTTATCATAGAAACCAAAGGAAGCTTACCAAAGATGGCGGCGGTCGTGGCATGCACTTGCCGCTTCACGTTGGTCGACTCATCTACCACCGGTTTAAGGGCAGCTTCAGCATTTTCCACCTTTTTGGTTAAGCGGCCTTCTCGTTGGCCCAATCCGCCCTCTCTTTTTGAAGCCCTCCTTAAGCTGTTCCATGGCGCCTAAAGCGCTGGTCAATTCTTCTTTTGCCTTTGAGGTTTCAGCTTGTTGGGATTTCAAGTTTTCTTGAAGATCGGTGAGTTGGCTTTCTTTAGTCCTTAGCTCAGCCTACATCTGAACGATCATCTGATTTAACAAAGCGGTACAAGATTTGAAGTACCAACCACATAACAAGTTATGCACTTGGCATGGCGGCTAATGCATATTTGATCTTCATCTGTCGATAAAATCACAAAGTCCCAAGCTCAATACAGGTATTCAACTTGGCACTTGGGGCTAATGGCTATTTGCTCGAACATGTTACGATGCTGCGATATAAATTAAAGTCGGTTTAACTATACTAAGTTGAACCGGCCCTTAAAACTACATCGGTGAATTACGAAGCATTGAGTTTTATGTTAAGTCTGATTTAACTATACTAAGTTGAACCCGGCCCTTGGGGCTACATCGATGAATTCTGAAAGTATTGAGTTCTATATCAAGTCCGGTTTGAAAGAAGATAACAAACAGGCCCTTGGGGGCTAGGAGAGTTAACAAAATTGAAATATCAAGCAGGAAAAAGAACATGGAGGTTACCGGAATTTTTCAGGTCTGGTATGAAGCGATAAACCACCACCCATCGGCTGGTATGATTCAGTCTGGAATCATGAAAATAACGCATTCGTCTGCTGCAACAATTCAAATTGGAGCGAAAAGGACAAAATAAACAATCATGTTCAGAGTATGTGTGGAATTAAGATTATTATAGCGGTGACACATATCATAGGCAGGAGAATTGCAATGCCGTGGTCATAATCATACACCAAGTTAAAAAATAAGACAATGGCTTTCATATTCTAGCAATATGTCATGGTTCAAACATCATGTAACAATGAGTGGAAAACAGCTATGGCAGCGCCTACTCATATTCTACCATAGCACTTACTACTCTTTGTTCTCATATCAACTCTAAACAATAACATGCGTTGTTATAAAAATCTTATAAGCGAGAGTAACATATAGCAATCATGATGTTATGCTCATAATATGTATTCTAACCATCATTAGATGCCAATTGTTCTCATATCAACTCTAACAATAACATGTGTGGTCATAAAAATCTAGGAAATGAGAGGAACATATAGCAATGATGTGGTTATAGACATGCTATGCATTCTAAATTTGTAACAAATGAGCAGCGATCGTATTCATAAGGTAAAGATGAGATGAGATAGAACAATTACACGACGATAGATTCCACCAGTATAGGTAGCCAATCTGTGCGTCGACCGCGTAAACAATGCCATCATGCACTATAGCATCAGACAAAAATGTTTCCTCAACAGGATTGATGATGAGCCATGACCATGTATGGCGACCGAATTCTAGATAGACTAATCCCTTGTTGAACAAGGCAATGAGCTTGTAATCCATGTAGTCTTCTGATGGTGTGGGCGCCGCGATTACAACTTTACGCAAGCAGGAGGTCGAGCCAAAAGCTTGGCGCGTCTCGTCGTAGTAAGGCGAGGAGTGTCCGGTGGGCGCGAGGCTCGATGGCGGCGGTATCAAAGATGGAAGGTTGATCTCTTGCTGGGTGTAGATATCCACGAGGCGCCATGGACTACAGATTGGTGGATGAGCATGATCCGGTTGGCCCGTGCCGCCCGATGAGTGGCCGTGCGTGAAGGGTAGGTGGACGGAGTAGTGGTAGCATGTCGAGGGCACCACGGCAACCTCTGTAGGATCGTCAAGTCGATTATCTGGGCCACTGCGAGGATCGGGCATCGAGCAAGCGGGTGTCTTGAAAAAACCGGCCGGTTGCGAGCGAGTAGGCGGTACAAAGACACCGAGCATGCGGCAGAACGAGATGATCTTGAGTAGGTCCATCGACTACTGATCTGCTCCAAGAGAACATCGGGGTGGGAATTCCAATCGCGGCTCTGCATGTCGGTCGGTTACGCCATTGGGGTTTCGGTGCTGCGAGCGGTGAGGCTGGATTGACGAGCGGCGAAGAAGCTTCTCCTCGTGTGGCTGAGCGGTGGCGGGGGATATAGTGCGTGAGCTACCAAGGAAGATGGCCTTGATGGGCGGCGGTGAGCAGGGGTAAATGGTGTGCGGTGACGATGGGGAAGAGGAGGAAGAAGAAGAGAGGAGGAAGAAGAGTGGAAGGCGGGGAAGAAAGTGCATTCAATCTCAATTCTACTAGTACTACTACCAGGATATACCGTCCTTGGTGTAAATAGTTACACCGATGACATGTGGGTCTACCACAGGGAACCATATGTCGAGTTAATGGAGGACAGTGCGTGAGGCATATTTGCGGAAGCGTGCTCTACTGGCAAACATGATGGCAGTACTGGGTAAGGCTGATTTAGTAACACCAACACACTGGTTCAGCTTATTAATTATGTGTCCCATCTGCTGCTGCGTGTATTGTCACTTCACGGTGAAGACTAGTTGAATAGTTCTCTCTGACCGAGATGGGGAATAAATGGATCGCGAGGACTTCCTTTCTACAGTATCCCTATGCCTCTATGCTCACTTCACTCATTTTGCTCCGTACCTAGTCACTTGTTGAAATCTGTAGAAAGACAAATACTCTGTATTTGAGAACAGAGGGAGGCTTTTACTCCGTACTACTCCCTCCGTTCCAAAATAGATGACTCAACTTTGTACTATATTTGGGAACAGAGGGAGTATCACCATATGGAGAGCAGAGGAAGCTTGAAATATGAACATGTCAATGGGAGGAGTAAGCCCCATGCATGCATGCATGCATGCATGCAACATGCAACACTCACTGCGTACACATGGGCGCATGCAACACTCACGCACCCATGCGGCACACAACCTGCAGCCTTACACACACGCTCACGCTCAAGTGCTCAATCTACTCCCTCGTCAAGTGAAATACTGTTCATTTAGAGATTTACACATTGACGAGGCATAATGCGCCCAAAAGTAGCAGACTTATGTGTGCATCGACCATTGAGATAAGAAGATTAAATGAAGGCCGTTGCATGTTGTAATTAAGGATAGACATGTAGCCTATACCTACAGCACAAGTTGGTGCATTAGTCAATCAATATTGACTTAGTAGATTAAAGGCTAAATGCATTGGAAGTGTAGATGTACATCATGTAGTACACTCTTTGTTGGAAGACCGAGGAGGACATGTGCATGCACTCACATACACAGCCGAGGCGGTTGGCGCAAAGGTTGGACTCGTGTCGCGCTGCGTAAAGTTTTGTTTAACTGATTTCTTTGCTCACCTTGGCGGCGGTGGGACCCGAAACCAGGTGACAATTTAACGATCAACAAAGTGCCACGTCGACTATGTGGCGGTCGGTAGGGTGCAATCTGGTGCTCTCGATGAGCTAGTGATCGCATAATCGCATAAAACTATATATAGTGACCGTAAAGGCGTAATGTTACATCGTTGACCGCCAATGTATTTTCTTGTTTCAAATTAAGCCATATTAATCGGAAAGGGCGCGAGTATGGACTACTACTACTAGTACTAGTACTGCTTTGATGTGTCCGTCAACTTCGCGAATGAGGAAGAGCTTGCTTACTCGCCTCTCCTACTGCCAGCGCGATGGTTCGCGGGGCGAGTGGGTTTTGACTTACGCCCTCTCCTCTCCCTCTCCTCTCCCTCGCCCTCGCCCTCGCGGTGGGCGTGCAGCAGTTCAATCGGTGTCAGTTGCCAAAGCATATTGTCTTGTAGTATCATCATTGTTGGACCTTCGAAGAAGGCGAAGAGCCAAATGCAAGGTTCACAGTGCTGAACTGTTGAACCTCCGAAGAGGCAAAGAGCCAAGCGCAAGGTTTTATAGGAGTTGTCGTCCTAGTAGGGTGTACTAGTACAACTATAGTGAGCGATGCTCTTGTATGATGCCGCCACGTCACGTATATCAAACTTGTGCCACCTTTTTTTCTCAAAAAGCGTGTTGGAGCCGTGCAACAACCACAGAAGTTGCTGCGTAGACATAACACATTTACTAGTAATAAATTCTAAAGGACAAATGCAAGTATGCCACACAAGTTCATCTCAACTCATGTGATAAATTTGTGCACGACTAGTCTACATATATTCACGGCGCTCTCGTTCACAATTACCGTACTCCACTTACGTTATAGATGGGCTACATGTCCTCCTCCAGGTTCCAGTCAGGTGTTCTTCATGGATGGCATGATCCATAGCGGTGGGCAGCAGGAATCATTATCGCAGCTTTCTAGTCCGGTTCCACGATGGAGACTCATCAAGCTGAAGTGGCATAAATCAGGGATAGCGTGTCCCGGCATGTCGTTCATCCGTGGTGCACATAAGACACAACCATGCTTCATGAGCGGAAGGCCTTCCGTGTCGTGCCGGAAGGTGGCATCCGCTTCACAATGGGGTAGCTGTCCTCGATGAAAGTGAGTACTCTCCAAGAGTGTTCCTCGGCACCCGTAGCATCACGGGGTCGAACTTCGGCGCCATTCATCGGTACCGCGGCATCCCAGATCTGGACACATGGTGGCGTACATAGTCAAGGTCCATGCATAATAATGTTGTGCTCAAATGTGGCGGTCGATGTCTTGTGCAGCAAATAGTACTACTCGGTATAGAGGAAGTAAAATAACCGGCTTATTATATATAGCCACTCTTGGCTACATGGATGAGATAGTAAGACATGGAAAAATAAAAATGGTGGCAGCTAGTGGGTTCAAGTCTTCAAGGGCCTAGCTAGCTATACACATCCTCAAGGTAAAAAGTACTCCTACTAGTACTACAAAGTATACTACTAGTACAACAATGAAAGAGAAGGCGAGAGGGTTAAAAATGGAATACAGGGTAGATGGTGGCGGTCCGATCGTGGTAGATTATGTGACCATGTTGCACATCGGTGGTACCATGGGTAACATTGCTAAGATAGTTGATCCCAATATGCAAAGTCAGCTACAAGGTTCGAGTTAGACCGAATCACGGATGCAAATGCACATCGAGGATCGGCGATCTTATTTTGATCGAGGATGGTGGTCCTGCAAAATAATGGAGTACCGTTAGGGATGCAAATGATGGTTTCGCATTCCGTTTGTAATCTCCCGTACCGTAGGATGTCAACCAGATGAAACAAGTCCCATGGCTTGTCACGCGAAGATTGGCCTAGATGGCGCCGGCGTCTTGAGCGTGTAGGGGTACAAATCTGCGCCCTTGACATCGCCAGACCTCTACCGTTCTGCCTCCTGCATTGATGGCAATCCTTATGTCAAACACCGTGAGAGATAATGTCGTCGTGCAGCGTCGCTTTGTCGGCGGGTCCGCAATGCTATGTTCTTCAATCTCATGTAGGCATCATCATCGTATTCTTGCCCGGCCGATCCGGAAGGCCGATCCCAATGGTGGAGAAGGAGGTCTACGAGCAGCCGCCTTCTTTGTGGATGTTGTGCAAAATCATGGTGGTATCCGGCGGAGGTATGCAAGCCAATCTTTATTGGCACCGATCCAGACCTATATATAAGGCGGTGGGCGGCGGAGAAATTACTGGATGGAAATGGAATAACTAAGTACTACATGATCAAACTCCATTACTAACCTGCTCATCGGACAAAATCCGACTACCTCTCAACGTCGTCAACTCTAAGCGGAGTCAATGTGCAACCATGGCCAAGGGCGGTGGACTGCTCGAAGAATTGTCCCATAGAAGAACCTTCTCCTCGAGGGCGCATGGAAGACCAACAAGCATGGCCTTTTCCCAAGCCTATTTAAGCAGCGTCTTGAAAAAGTTGGTGCAGGAAGCACCAAGTCTTCTTGGCGGTGAGGGCGTCGAGACAGCGTGCGATTTCTCCCAGGAGAATCGCCGTCCAAGGTCTCCCAGCCCGACGAGAGGAGAACCGCTGGCGAATCCATGGGAGCAGCGACGAACTGCCTTCTCTTGGAGGGGAGGCTGGCGAGGAGATAGGCGTGGTAACCGCGGGGCCTCGTGCCTTCAAGCTGTAGATCGTTCCTCGATAAAGGGGTGAGGCTATTATTTACTACTCTAAATAATAGCACTAGTAAATAATAGCACTAGTAAGAAATTTTGGCACTAGGTAGTAGTTTTGGTACCATGGAGTACTAGTACTAGCATTATGGAATGTTATGGATTGCATTATCTGTAAATAATAGCACTAGTAAGAAATTTTGGCACTAGGTAGTAGTTTTTGGCGTGGATTAAGAAATTTTGGGTATGTTTTGCCATTTTTGTACGCCAACTAGTGTCAAAAACATCATTACATTATGTGACGGAGATGCGATACTTCGTCTTGTGCGATACTAGTACTACTTTTCTCAACTTCTCCTCAAAAAGCACCCAATTAATGCTCTTGTTTTCCTCAAAAATGTATGTTTACCAATGCATTAATTGCAATGCATGCATGCATAAATTACATTGATTGGTCAATTTTCTATTAATACTTGCATGCAATGATGTAATGCACCTTGGAATCTGAACATGTGATGGGAAACAACCAAATTGAGCCTTATAAAATGGAAAAACTAAAATTTTGAGATGAGCCCTATAAACCGGAAAGGAGAATCTTGTACTTCTAGTCTAGTCTTGTATAGTGCACCAGTTTTGAACTCTTGAATCTCGGGGCCAAGGAGCTACAGTTGGAAGTGGAGGTACTCTGTTCTCTAGAACCATCGTTGTACTATCAATGCGAGGAAGTACACTGCGTAGTGGCCTAGTGGGTACTCTCGGTGCTCTATTCAGCCGCTCCTCTCACGCACACACTAGCAGCCTGTTTATCGATTCTGATTCTTCTTGAAGCGAGAACATTTGAGTTATTTGATCTGCGAGACTAGGATTTTCGCTTCCATTTGTGGAGGTGTAATGGATCTCGTCGAACTTTGTTAGTAGTTCCTTCTTTATGAATGAGATGAAGCAAAGCTTTTGCCTCTGTTTCAAAAAAACACGTCAAGAGGAATTTCTTTTATAGTAGAGCCGATAATGGAGTGAAGTCCATGCGTGCAAGCATACAAGCTCTGAGTAGTAGTAGAGCACTTTACGTCTGAGCCATATTGCACAGTTCCCAATGCCCTTGAACTTTCCGGCTCCTCGGGCTTAATTGGGGCGCTAGTTTAAATATGCTACTAGCTGGAAGCTGCAAGCGAGGTGTGGCTAGAGGCGAGCCTGCGAGCCACAGGATCTTGGGAAGGAAAACCCGTTCACGTGGCTAGGCTATCCGGTGCACCCAGTTGTGGGGCCGCACTTCGTTTGACTTCAAAACTCAAACTACCGTGTAAAATATTGGCTCATGACAAAGTGTAGTAGTATCTGTTTTTTAAAAGGCGCCGTGCGTTCGGCGGGATCGAACCCACAAAGCAGGTATACACTCCGTGACCACTAGTAGTACCGTTGGAGTACAACGCAACCTAGAATCTCCTTTTATTAAGCTAGTAATGCGTACATTGTTCCTTACAAGAAAACCCTAAGAGGATGGTTAATAGTATAGCCAGCTGCTGGCTATAAGCTAGTGCCATGTCATCTACAGCCCATCGTATAGCCAACATGTAGTAGTAGTTTATTTCTTATAGCCCGCTGACTCAACTCTATTGTACTTGCTCTAATAATGCAAGAAACCACTTAAATGCCAAGAAACTACTACCACTTGCATCGTGGCAGACTTAAGATAAGACTACCTTATCAACCATTGTACATGCTCTTACCAACAAAAATCCTCGGTGACCTCCTACCTCGGCCCGTCCACCTAGTCATCCTCGGCCATGGGGCGCAGCTACCGCCGGCCGGGCGAGTCAAAACCGCCGGCGTGTGCGGAGCCCATGTTGCGGCAGCCGGATGCCAGCTCCGTCCGGCGCTCGGCCGCTAGCTAGCTAAGATAGCCCGTCCAGCTGCTTATGCGCAAGGTTTGCTAGCTAGATTAGCGCGGCAGCGTATGGCGGCTTGCTTTCAGCCTGCAGCGCTAAGGCCAGCCATCTGGCTCAGCGAAGGCCAGCGTGGCGGCTTGCTCGCTTGTGAGTCACGCTTTCGGGCCAGCACCTGCTAACCCGTCACGGAGAATAGCGGCGTCCGGCCCGTCCGTGAGGCGGCGGCCAACTCGCTCATCACCTGCCAAGCGAACACGCATCGATCTTGTTTGAAGTAATGTTCAGGAAAAATAATGATTTGAGGGAATAATAGGATAGAAGGTCGGATGTGGGTCCCTCGTGTCAGCGGTCAAACAAAATGTGTTGGTTTAAGGTGCCTCGTCGTACGGACATGTGGGCCAACTCTGTCATAAATGGGTTTAAGCGAACCTAATCGGTAGGAGTACTAGGTAGTTTTTGGCGTGGATTAAGAAATTTTGGGTATGTTTTTGCTATTTTTTGTACAATAGATTCCTCCTAGGGCTGGTTGAAAGTGGTAGTTTTTTGTTAAATACTCTACATATTGTAAGTAGGAGTGAAAGTTAAGCTTTGGAAGCCAATAAGCAAGGCTAGTTACATAGTGCATATGTGTACATGATTGAAAGTAAATATCAACCATGAGTGACTAATATCTTGATGGAAAACTCGAAACTATGGAATACTAGGAAAAAAATGCATGGTTGGAAATACTAGCAATGTTCATGTCGTTACAGCGAATCATAATTAGAATAATACTTATTCACAAACTTGGTACAAAACACTCTAATTTTGATATACATATGTCACTAGAGATATATTATGTTTCAATTAGAATATATTCCTTGGGCTGTTTTGGTGAGGTCGGGGAGGGATGTGGTTGGTTTAAGATACTAATTATGGGTTTTCTGCAAATTGGTAGACAAGTGGGATGTTGGTGAGAAAAGGCAACAACTTACCTCACAATCGTTAGATGTAGATCTAATGGTCGAAGCTTGACGGATGGCGGACACACCGACATCACCAACTTAGTCTTGTGTAGGAGTACTAGCAAGATCCGCATTACGGAACATCAAGATGCATTTTTTATTAAACACTTGTTGTGATTGACCCTTGGGAGTAATCCCATGTGTAAAACTAATGATATCTCGAGAAATATGAGATAAGGTGAAGAGGAGTGGGGTGTGGTGGTGGTTGGTGGCGGATGGCGGAGGCATGGGGATTAGCGGCTTGCGGCGGCCACCGAGGCGATTGTTCGAGGCTTCCTTTATTAATTGCTCAACAATGAGGTTTGTTGGAGATAAGGATGAATGAGAGAAGGCCTTGTCGCAAATGTGGAGAGAGTGCGGGTATCTTTTAGTTTAATTTCCATCCGTCGGATATAGATCGGACGGTCTATATTCAAGATGGTACCGTACCATCATCACCAACTTCGGTTTTTATAAGAGAAGAAATATAAGTATGGAGATACAAGCGTATTATCGATACTTGCTTCCGTAAACTAGCATCTACATTCTATTCAGCGCCTCGGCATGTGGGGCCTTAGCACAATGACTTCTCGACTATGTAAAACGAAGATTTTCCGTCGCCCGACAAGGAGGGGGTGGCGGTAGCGCTTTGGCTTGCTCTAGTCCTAGTAGTCATACTAGGTGGTCTAAGCTGCGTGTAGATTTATTCTTTTCACGTCTCATGTTAGCGTACTTGCCACATTGTTCATGAATAGGCGGTAAGTTATTCACGGAAACCCTTGTTGGCGTGTTTGCGAGAGAGAGAGAGAGAGAGAGAGAGAGAGAGTGATATGTTAGAGGCTGAGGCAATGATAACAGATTCTTTGTGTCTATGTGTGTGGAGGATAGAGAGACATGTACATGGGGCTTTGTGTTGTGTAACATGGAGACACATATACATAATTAGAGAGTGAGTGTGTGAGATACACATGCGGACATGAGGAGAGATGAGGATCAGGTAAATGGGTGTTTGTGCGTGTTTGTGTGTGTTTGTGCAGCGTTTGTGTGTGAGAGGTAGAGAGTGTATGTGGAGTAGAGACCATGATGATGTAAACCTAGTATAAGGGAAGGGAATGGTGTGACATGTGTAGTAGCGAGATAGCAGGTGCGAGGCGAGGCAGCAGACTATTTGGAAGAGACATCAGTATGTGTGTGGGAGAGGGATGTGAGGCGAGAGAAGAGAGAGCTAGAGAGAGAGAGAGAGAGAGAGAGAGAGAGAGAGAGAGAGAGAGAGAGAGGAGAGAGGGTCGTTTGTGTCCATAAATGGGCGTATAGATAGGGAGACAATGTTGATGTTGTCGAAATTGGCCTATGAGCGGAGGCAAAGGGAAGCAAGTCATCGTGTGTGTGATAGGGACTTCATGAGAGATCTAGAATAGATGGTGTAGAGAACAATGTGCGAAATCGAGCGATTATACATTAGGGAGCTATGCAAAGAGTCACGACATATATGTATCTGAGGGAAAGAGCTGGGGCGGGTCGCATGTGGGAGAGATAGAAGAGGAGAGTGGTGCACAAGGAGACAAAGTGTGCTTGTTTGCTGTGGGGGTGGTGTGTGAGGTGAGTCTTGAGAACCACATAACTAGGGAGATAGGCGTTTGGGGTGACGTTTTGTGTGTATGGGAAATATACACTCTACATAGTCGTGTGCTTGGGTAAGAGAGATAGCGGGAGACCTAGAGAGAGAGGAAGAGATGTGTGCATGCAGAGACAAAGTGATTGAGACCTATGTTGGGGTCCGGACTTTACAAGAGAGAGGGGTGTTAATGTGCTCGTGTGTTGGTGTTTGGGGGGAGAAGCGACTTCTCGTGTGTGTGTGTGTGTGTGTGTGTGGGGGGGTTGACTTGAGATAAAGAGTGAGGTGTCTATATTTGAGGGACTTTAAGCGTAATTGAGATATTGTGCACTCATTGTTGATCAATTTGTTTCACAGTTTGTACTATGAGATAACGATACTTTTGAACATCGTGATATACCTTGATGTACGAATTACAAACCTAAGATTGGAATTTTGGAATTTGACTCCATCATTAGCTTTTGTAATTCATTTAAGCGGAGGTACATTTTTAAGCGAGATTTCGTGATTTCAAATTCATATATCAAACCTAGAGATATACACATACGGGCATGTTCAAACTTTATAATCATCCACTTTATTCATACACATACACATTTTGCTTTTGTCATCATATTTAGGATAAACACATTTGGAATTTCATTTGAATTGGACCGTATGATGGTATTTGCTTGTAGTAGCTCAATGATCCATATTTGAATTGAATGGACAATCTAAGTTTGAGTTGGAGACATTGATTTTCAAAACTTGCACATTTTTTGCGTGCAAAACAAACAAATTATCGCCCATGATATCATAGTCGGCCGTCGAGAGCAGAATACTTATAATTTTAGGCGCCAAAAGCTTTAAAACTTCCGCTCACATCAAAATATCACGGCATGAAAGTTTAGCCTGCGATATTCTTGTTTACCCTGCCACATGAGCGGAAAAGGGCTGCTTTGGTAACTCCATTGTTTTCCCTCTTTGCCCCAACATTCTTCCCAGGCCTCCTTCCCTCCCGACCCCCCCAACCACGGCAAGCCGCGAATCTAGTCCTCGCTTGCGGCGGTGGACCTCACACCCCACGGATCTACCTTCGCACCTTGGAACCCCAACTGCCAACTCACCACTTCACGGGCAGCTTGGCGGCTTGCATCCACCGCTCGAGATCTCCTTGACCGCCATCATGCTCCACCGCACGGATATGCTTGCCGGCGCCCTCGTCCACCACAGCGGAGGCCCTTCATGACTCCCTCTTCGCCCTTCGCTGGCCCTTCCATACAAGCCCCGTCGCATAGCAGATCCGCCTCACGAAAGCCTTTGTACAACGCGCCCGCGAAGCCTTCATCCTTTGCACGGACCCGCTCCACGGACGCCATATTCAACTCCACCGCCCTGCTTTACCGGCCTTGCAGCCTCATCGAGTTATTTTGAATTATACTCCTTGGTTTTCTCTTTATCGTGCAACTGTTCACTTACCACAGATGAGCTTTCTTGTATGTCGAGCGCATAGCCGCTAGCACGAGCCGGCTTCAGCTTGACGGCAATGACAGTCCAAACTCAACATAACACGAGCACCATCGGCGATCCTTAGCTATCAAGTATGACAACGATACCCATACCCGCCGAGAATCGGTACTATTATCCAACGGCGGCGCCTCGTTCACTTTCCTAGCATAAGCACGCCTTTGAATTTCTTGAGGCATCATTCAGTTTTTCATGAGGCGCGTTATTACCTTGCACTGTAGGGCCATACTTACGGTAGTGAACATGTTACATGTGCTAAATTACATACCGGTGCACATATAGTTAATATGCTTTAGTTTTGTTCTGATGCCACCTATTTGTTCCATGAAACTGCTTAATGTTCTCTATGCTTAATTACACAACAGCAAACTAGCATGTGGTTCCGCTGCTTTTTGTTCGTTTTACCCTACATTTTCTGATGCTAGCTATTACATCACTGCTCAGAGCCTCTGTTCATTACTTGTTTGTGTGTTCTTGATCTTCCCAAGTTGCATGACTAATTTGATGCTTCTATTAATTATGGAGCTGCCAACCCCATCAAGCAAAATATTTGTTCTTTTGGGGCTGGCACCTCGAACAAGCATAAAAATAGAGAAGCAGATATACTCCCTCGATTCTATTTACTCTGTGCATAACTTTTGACCCTCATACCAAGGAGGCCTTTGGTTTAATTTTTTGGACTAATTTGCCAATTAATTAGGGCAGAGGCGGATGGGGCGGGGCAAAAGGAAACCAGCGCTAGGAATCGGCAATGTGAGACTAATCTGAGAAAAAGCGAGAAAAAGTTATACACAAAGTAAAAAGAATGGGAGGAGTATTATGCGTGTATGCACACCCTTCTTTCATTAGTTTAGATGAACCATTGATGATAAATTTGGACGGTGCATGCGATTAAAATTAATTTTACCTAAATAGATGGTGCAGAATAAACTACAACAACTAGATTTGCAACCACGGTATCTTGACGATATCTTCAAAGAACATTGCAACAGCAGCTAGGCTTCTGACAACATATGGTAAGCCGGTGTGTTTTAGTACATGTGAAATGTAATGCGAGTGGGCTGCTTTCTTGGCTTGTGCTCTCAGCGTGTAATCCTACCGAATTACAAATAGTTCAGTTATGCGCTTTCTTTGTATTGCTTCATTGAATGCTTATTTGTTGTTACACTATACAGAGTTGGCCAATATGTCGGCGATTACTGCTTTGTAATATCGTAAAGAAATGCATTCCTATTTCATTTGAGTCCTTAACTTTTCCTCTCAACTTCATCACAAGACTGTCTTCGTAGTTTATATGAGGCCACCTTTGTTAAGTGCTTTCTCGATTATTTCAACTGCTTAGATGCCTTGGCAACTTAAATATAGCGGTTGTACACTCCCTTTCAACTAGGGATGTCAAGCTGGGTCGGTTTAATCGATTAAAGTCCACTAGTGGTATGATAGTTCAAAGAGTTTTTGTTTTTTGAGGAAAATGAACTAGGGAGGTAGCAAAACTAACTAGATG
Organism: Aegilops longissima; assembly: GCA_021605205.1. Lineage (NCBI taxonomy): Eukaryota > Viridiplantae > Streptophyta > Magnoliopsida > Poales > Poaceae > Aegilops > Aegilops longissima. The sequence continues at coordinate 28,254 of JAHIAM010013160.1, forward strand.
GGATGGCGGATTTTGTTTATTTGCCACTTACATCCCTAGTTTCATCTTACCATTTTAATTTCTTTTAATTGATCTGCTTGAACCATTTAAATATAGTTTGCCATGCTCGGCAATAATTCATCCGTCGTTTACCATGTAAGCTTACTGCTGGATCATCGATAACTATCTCTTCTTGATGTCCGGTGAAACCTTTAGGATGCCGTTCACACTAGGACACAATGTACAACCCAGAATCTATTTGTGGAAGCGATCGCCATCCATGTTACCATATGGTAGCGATTCGGAGAGCAACACCGCGGAGAGCAGTCCGAGCACAGATATTATAGTGCTTGAGGCTCTACTAGAAGCGAAAAGAGATGGTGTGGCTGCCATGAATGAGGTAATCTTTATCTTGAGGCTGGAAATTACGGAATTAGCGTACGCATTATGCAAGCAACCCAAGAATTGGAGGAAGTAAGAATGTTGCATTTGAAGACGGAGGAGGTCCTGCTGTTTCTACTATCTGAAGCCCAAGATAATCCCGGTTCTTCTTTAGATACCTGTTGAAATTTTCATTAGATTATTGTACTTGCATGTTGTGTCATGTCTCTGAATGGATTATGTTGCAAGACCCCCTATGTTGTCCATGTGTTGTAATGATCCGAATTTTTTAGGCGAGGTAATCCTCAGTACTTGTATGATTGACATAAGGTGAACTGTTTTTCGTGTGAGCATATTGTATTGGATGAAATAACTGTTTGACTCAGAGTGTATCCAACCTACTGAATTCGAAGATCACGGCATTTCTAAATCATAATCATATATAAAGGTGGAATAAATCTTTGTTGTGGTTTTGAAGAAATAAATAACAAAACGTATAATTATATGTGGATATTAGTAATCGAATACAAATTGGATTTGAATTTAGTTTGCGAGGTCCCAGGCAAGCGTGAATGCTAACTCTCCCAAGTTTTGAGCAAGCGGCTAAACACCCACTATAATTTGTGGGCTGCCCGAAGCAAGTGTTTGCGAGATGGAAATTACTGTCTACCCACGACACTTGACATCCTTATCGACAGGATTTACACTGCTGTCGATAGGGTAGACTAGTAACTTCAATCGGGCGTGACACGACGGCCTCTGAGCCCATTCGAGACACGGTGGGCGTAAGCGTGGTGACAAAACACATTTGATTCAAGCTCGTCCAAAGACATGTGTCTCTTCCTCCATTTCCCCATTCATACGGTGGGCGGTAAAACAAACTCTCCTCGTCCGAAATCGATGTAGGCTTATATTTTAAATAGGGGCAGATGTGTAACTTCCATCGGGCGTGACACAACCGCCATACCTGTCAGCCCGTTCATACCGTGGCGCCAACCGTGGTGACAAAACACCCTCTCCTCGCTTGAAATAGTTACGGCAAATATTTGGGAGATCGAGATTACCGTCCTATCCCCAACCGGCGATGTCCGAAATTTTAAGCGGGGATAAGTTCGTAACTTTCCCCGTTTGAAGCGCGTCCCAAAGTTTGAGATCCCCCTCCCTCCATTTCCCCATTCATACACCGTCGGTGCACGACAACCTCCCTTTATGACCAGCCTCCTCGTCCATACCCCATCCTCCACCTTGCGGAGCCGCTACCCCTACCCGTCGTCCACCGCAAGAGATGGGCGTCTCTCATCCTGGGCTGGACTAGGATCCTTTCATCGCCTCCTCTCGCTTCATCGGCACCGTCGTCCACCTTGTCGTTGCCGCTCCTCGACCGCCTCGTCCCGGCAACAGGATATATCCCCGACCGGCCATCTGCCATCTAAAGTCTTCTTCCCCCATGAGATAGCCATCGCACCCTTGGCACCCTCAACGTGTCGGCATAGGCCTACGGTGTATGCATAAGAAAGGTGGTACTCTTCCATATGTGCTTAAGTTATTGATCTCACGGAAAATAGATCGTAATTTGTTTCTTGTACTTTTCTTGTCCGTACCAAATCGTAGTGGCTAGTTGAAAGCAAACATTGGTTGCTGAGTAGCTTTGTCCGGTTTGCACCTTGAGATCCGCCATGTACGGGCACTATACTCGTAAAGCTTATGGTTTCCCCCTTTATATTCACTACCATCATTGTAGGTGCTTCATGTCGTGCTACTGCTCCTCAAGACCTCAACCCAAAGCTTACGTGTTGAAATCTGAATCGATATGATGCTCATATCACTAATCTGAGAGAAACGTTTAATTGGTCACCTAATGTTCCTATATTAGTTTGAAAAGCATGTCGCCACCTTGGTCCAGCTAGTTCCACTTTCCTGATTTTTCTCTTGATGCTTAGGGTTTTCCCCTTTTATCTACTCTACTATTATCTGCGTAGGTGCTTTACGTCGTACTAGCATTACTCCACCCTTCAAGCTAAACAACACAACACTCGGACTTGAAAGCTTAGTTGTTCAAATATGATTGTGATGTAATCTTGATATTAGTTAACCGACACATTTAATTGGTTAGCTAAAGGTCCCTTGAGTTTCCAAATGCATGTCGCGACATATAGAGACAGACATAATTGCATTTCTTTGTCACTTGTTGACCGTACTTTCTTGTCCATACCAAATCTTAGTTGTTATTTCAAAGCAAACATCGGTTGCTAACTACCCTTCTTGCGGTTTGCACTTCAGATCTGCCATCCTTGCCACGGTCAACCTTTGTACTCATCATGCTTATGTTTTCCCATTTTATGATGACCACAATCAGCCTCGTGGTTAGGTATCGTAATAACCTTTGCTCCACCCATCGAGCTAAACAAGCTTAGTTGTACAAATTCATATCTGATATTATTGCTGATATTAGTAAAACTAAGAGATGTTTAATTGGTTAGCTAAATGTTCCTACTTTAGTTTCGAAATGCATGTGAGCCACATATGGAGAGACCGGAAAGAATAGTATTTCTCTGTGTGCTCTGGTTCATCATGGGTGGCCAACCGACATTGTATTAAAAGACTTGTAATATCTTCAATCTGCTTGCTCTTCCGCTCTTCTTTAAGATGATACTCTTCTCTTGCGATTCATTGGTCGAGTCGAGTTGTTCTCCTTAGTATATTTTGAATCTGTAAGGTCGGTCGACTTGTTCTTCTTTACTATATGTTGAAGCTATCATCTGCGAAATGCCATCATACGGAGCTCTCATATTTTGAGTAGTAGGCCACATTATATTAATGCACACAACAAATTACAGCATGCATGGCATCTTTTAAAAGAATTGCGAGAGATAGCACAAAGGGGTTTATAGGGAGGCAATATTGGATTAGAATCACTTTTGCATTACAAAGAAAATCTCACTTGTTTTATGTTTTCATGCATGTCGGATATTGAACATTATCAAAATGAATATGAGAATGGGCATACGAGAGGAATATTGCGAGCGATCCTTTGCCTAACAAACTTGGCATGGTGGAGGATGGCCTATCTTATTCACCCATCAATGTGCTTGCTCTAACTTTGCAAAGTTGTATTGGTTACACATATTTTGCATCGACCTCTTACATTACCTCTACTTTGTTACACCATCTTAGTTTAAGCATCATATATGAGTATATGACATACCTATCCATTTTCTATACCTATTCCATGTGTCGTCACACTATGTTTTTCTAGTCAAATGTTGTTCTTTTGTAATAGATGTCCAAAGGAAGAGGGTGAGTGCAGATCCTCAAGGAGTACAAACTAGGTATTTGGAAAAGGTAGTGATACTGTTAAATCAAATAGATCAGCAGCCCGAGAAAACAGAGGCCTAAGCTGTACCACACTTTACCCTACTCCAATGGCCAAACCCTATTAGAATTCTTTGGGAGCCAGCGTCAGTCTTGTCTATGATATCAATTCAAAATTTGAACTCCTAAATTTCTGCTTGTGCCTTACCTTCTCTCTTGTATGAAAACTAATTTCAGATGAATCTCCTTGCTCAAAGGATCATACGATCTCAAAACAATAATGGGCTCTACATTGCTCTTGTCGGTACCTCTCTCCTTTTGCCTTGTAACGCTGTACTTAATTAATTGCTATTTGATTATGTATCATCGATTACTTTTGAGCTTCATTATCCTCTGTTTCTTCCAATATTATTTGATCTATATTTACTCTTTGCAAAATGTAGAATAATGACAAGCGCTTATAAAGAATTTTCTTTGGGAATTTATTGAATTATCCTTCCATCAACATGGAGAAGGGCTTTGTCAGCCCGTGTTAACATGTAATGTAAGTTCATCCTTCTCAAGCCTTCAAACTTTGTTCTAGTATAGATTAGGATAGGCATCATTTCCTCCACTATTGTTTGCTTTCTTTGTTTACATCTGATTGGATGTTTGTAACAACTACTGATTTCAAATTGTAGTTGTAAAAACATGTTCCTTATCTTGAAACAGATCCATTTATTTGCTTATATAATTGAGAAACCATTCGTGTCTCCTTGTTTCTCTTCGGACTCGTATCTCTTGCTTGAGCAGAACTTTAGGGAAGATAGTGAGCCAAATCATCTTGAGGACAGCGAGATGACCCCAAGGTCATGTCTTGATGAAGACAGTGAGTTGAAGCTACTCACGGCGGGTGTGAGACAACCTCTGTGCGATTCTTGCCTCAATCGATTTGACTTCTTGATCTCAACTTAAGCGAAAAGGCTTGCTTGACTTAGCTCGACTTGAAGTCAAAGATGCAATGAAGATGTCGGGAGGACGTAAATGCGCACCATCATGCCTTAAATCTAGTGTTAATGCATCTATAGTTGACACTGGCTGAGGTCTACTCAGCTTCTTCAGCTGTTTGGGGGGGTGACACAGCTGGGCCTAGTGCCTTACGAAGTGCTCTCGGTTTTTATATTCTTTTGTCGGCATGTTTATTTGCACTCGTGGAGAACTTTGATGCCCGATGGATGTAATATGTGTGATAGCCGTGATAGCCTAAGCGTAAGTTGCTTGCTTATTTATTTCCTTGTTGTCTTGTTTATTTGTTTGCTTCTACTCATTGCAGTTATTTTTCGCGGTTTGCTAGTGGCTGCATTAACCTATTTTTAAAACTAGGCCACAATTACCATGGGCTAATATTCTTGTAGTGACCTTGGGCCTCCTACGGGCCGTAAAGCAGTGGGCCTTCTACGGGCCGTAGAAACAATGGGCCTTCTACGGGCCCTTGAAACAATGGGCCTTCTCTGGGTGCATTATAATCAATGGGCCTTATCTGGGCGGTATGATCGATGGCCAAACATGGGCCAATAACGGCTGCATTATGGCGTAAGCGGGCTAGAGTTGGAATCGTCCGTTCATGGGCCGACCATAACGGGCCATCGTTAATAGGTGCGTGTTGATGGCGCTATGAAAACTGCCCAGCATTAACGGACCACAAGCAGGGCATTTGTAACCACGGGCTGAATTTGGCCTAGCGAAAAATAGCGATGTGGGCGTAAGTAAACAAATCTTTGAAATGAGCCCAGAATAAATGGGCTCGAGAAGGCGAAAGATAACATGGGCTGAAAGCATTAGCGGAATAACAGCCGTTAATGGATATAAAGCGATACCTTTGTTCATCACGGGCGATTTCACCACGGGCGTTAATGGGTGTAAAGTGGTACCTTTGTTCATTACGGGCAGTTTCACCGCGGGCGTTAGTAGGCCAAGAGTTACATAGGGCCTCATATGGGCGAAACACGTCATGGGCCATACATGGGCGAAGTAAAATTTGGAATCATATTGGATGGCCGGATGATGCTCTGGGCCTAATTCGGATAGGCGTAATGGGCCTTTGGTTAGCGGGCGTAAATGGGCTATATTCAAGCGGGCCGTTAACGGGCTTTCCATGGGTCGGCCCTTGACTTTTGACCAAGTCAAGCGGGCGGCCTTTACGAGAATGGGCCTCTATTGGGTGCGTGCCGCGTGTCGGCGTATCATAGGCGCCTATCGACCTTGATGGTGACACGTGTTTCGTCCGGCCAATAAAATTTTACGTGGAAATTTCCCATTGGTCGGGGCATTAACGAGTTATCGGATCAAAACCCGACCCGATAGCTTAACGGCGTTCGTTACGGTGGATGCCGCGTGTCGGTCACCCTTGGCGAAAAGCATACGTGACGCGCAATTTATCATCATGGAAGTGGACACTTCGTGATGATAATTTTGGTAATGTCATGGAACACTTCTCTGACGACACATGTATGACTATCTTGATTACGTCATAAATTTGTCATGGATGTACATGCATGACAAAAAAGCGACCTCTTGTGACAAACACGTATCATCACGGAAGTGTATTTTTTGTAGTGCCCCCTTGCTACCCAAATTGGGAAAGGGAAAGAAGCGGCGTCCCCTTCTCCTTCCTTCTGCACCTCCTCCTTCCCCTTCTCCTAGTTGGAATAGGAAAGGGGGGCAGGCTCTACTTGGGTAGGATTGCCCCCCTTGAAAGCGCCTCTCCCTTGGCAGCCCTCTCCTCCTCCCCCTTTATATCTGAAGGAGGGGCACCCCATAGACACAACAGTTGATCATTGATCTCTTAGCCATGTCACGGTGCCCACTCCACCATAATCCACCTCGATAATATCGTGGCGGTGCTTGGCGAAGCCTGCGTCGATAGAACATCATCATCGTCCACCTTGCCGTCGTCTTGATGGAACTCTCCCTCAAAGCTCGGCTAGATCGGAGTTCGAGGGGCGTCATCGAGCTGAGCGTGTGCTGAACTTCGGAGGTGGCGTCGTTCGGTACTTGGATCGGTCGAGATCATGAAGGCGTCGACTACATCAACCTCGTTGTGCTAAGCGCTTACCTTTCGGTCTCGACGGTACATGGAGAACACTCTCCCCTCTGGTTGCTATGCATCACCATGATCTGTGTGTGCGTGGAATTTTTTGAAATTACTCGTTCCCCAGCAGATGTCAAGTGATGTATACCATGAAACAAAGCTCAAGAAATCATCGAGCTTACTTCCCTGCCCTCTGGAGATCTTTATGAGCCATGTTGTGGGTGATATGCACGGGAACTTGAAAGCATCTTCCAGAAGCCAGAGCCGAACATGAGTCAAATGCTGAGCATGATGAAGCCATTGCCAGTAGAAGTTGAGTACCCCAAGGACTTCCTTGTAAATGACCTCGACTACCTGCCCCGCACCATATACCTGAAGGAAATATGCCCTAGAGGCAATAATAAAGTTATTATTTATTTCCTTATTTCATGATAAATGTTTATTATTCATGCTAGAATTGTATTAACAGGAAACATAATACATGTGTGAATACATAGACAAACATAGTGTCACTAGTATGCCTCTACTTGACTAGCTCGTTGAATCAAAGATGGTTAAGTTTCCTAGCCATAGACATGAGTTGTCATTTGATTAATGGGATCACATCATTAGGAGAATGATGTGATTGACATGACCCATTCCGTTAGCCTAGCACTTGATCGTTTAGTATCTGCTATTGCTTTCTTCATGACTTATACATGTTCACTGTAACTATGAGATTATGCAACTCCGTTTACGGAGGAACACTTTGGGTGCTACCAAGCGTCCTGGCATATTTGGGTGATTATAAAGAAGTACTACAGGTGTCTCCAAAGGTACATGTTGGGTTGGCGTATTTGAGATTAGGTTTTGTCCTCCGATTGTCGGAGAGGTATCTCTGGGCCTTCTCGGTAATACACATCACATAAGCCTTGCAAGCATTACAACTAATGAGTTAGTTGTGAGATGATGTATTACGGAGCGAGTAAAGAGACTTCTTGGTAGCAGATTGAACTAGGAATTGGATACCGCGATCGAATCTCGGGTAAGTAACATACCGATGACAAAAGGAACAACGTATATCGTTATGCGGTTTGACCGATAAAGATCTTCGTAGAATATGTAGGAACCAATATGGGCATCGAGGTTCCGCTATTGGTTATTGACGAGAATGGTTCTAGGTCATGTCTACATAGTTCTCGAACCCGTGAAGTCCCTTACGCAACAACGTTTGATGGACAGTTCATTATGAGTTTATAAGTTTTGATGTACGAAGGTTGTTGAGTCCGGATGTGATCACGGACATGACGAGAGTCTCGAAATGGTCGATACATAAAGATTGATATATTGGAAGCCTATGTTTGGACTTGGAAGGTTCGGATGAAAGCAGGAAGTTCTGGAACACGGGGTTACGGAACCCCGAAGTCAATGGGCCTTGATGGGCCATAGGGAGAAGAGGAAGGGCCGGCCGGGCAGGGCGCGCCCCCCTCCTCTGGTCAAGAATAGGACAAGGAGAGGCGGCGCCCCTCCCTCTTCCCCTCCCAATCCTATTCCAACTAGGAAAGGGAGTCCTACTCGATGGGAGTAGGACTCCTCGGCCCCTTGGGTTGGCGCACCCCCCTGCTCCTTTATGTCTGAGGCAGGGGCACCCGAGACACACAAGTTGATCTGGATGGTTCCTTAGCCGTGTCGGTGCCCCCTCCACCATATTCCACCGGTCATATCGTCGCGGAGCTTGGCGAAAGCCTGCGCGGAGAAGTCATATCGTCAGCGGAGCTTAAGCGAAGCCCTGCGTCAGTGGAGCATCATCATCGTCCTGCGCCGTCGTCTTGTGAAATCATCGGCCTTTCTTTGGATCGGGCCGGGGATCGTCATCGAGCTGAGCGTGTGCAGAACTTCGGAGGTGCGTCGTTCGGTGCTTGGATCGGTCGGATCGTGAAGGCGTCGACTACATCAACCGTGTTGTTATGGCGCTTCGCTTTCGGTCTCAGTGCGTGGGCGGACCTCTCCCCTCGTTGCTATGCCATCACCATGGTCTGTGTGTGCGTAGGAATTTTTTGAAATTACTCGTTCCCCTATGATGGCATCGAGCCTGGTTTTATGCGTTGATGTCATATGCCGAGTAGAACACAAGTGAGTTGTGGGCGATATAAGTCATCTTGCTTACCGGCATGTCATACTTTTGTTGGCGGTATTGTGAGATAAGCGGCCCGGACCGACATTACAGCGTCGCTTCGCGAGACTGGTTTCACCGCTTGAGCACTCGTTGCTTAAAGGTGACGGCGGGTGTCATCTCTCTCACTTTAGTTGAACCGAGTGTAGCTCGCCCGATCCTTGCGAAGTTAAAACAACACCAACTTGACAAACTATCGTTGTGGTTTTGATGCGTGGTAAACGGTTCTTGCTCAGCCCGTAGCATGTACGTAAAACTTGCAACAACAAAGTAGAGGGCGTCTAACTTGTTTTTGCAGGGCATGTTGTGATGTGATGTGGTCAAGGCGTGATGCTATATTTTATTGTATGAGATGATCATGTTTTGTAACGAGTTATCGGCAACTATGAGGAGCCATATGGTTGTCGCTTTATTGTATGAAATGCAAGCGCCATGTAATTGATTTACTTTATCACTAGCGATGGCGATAGTCGTAGAAGCAATAGTTGGCGAGGCGACAACGATGCTATGATGGAGATCAAGGTGTCGCGCCGGTGGCGATGGTGATCATGGCGATTGCTTGGAGATGGAATCACAAGCACAAGATGATGATGACCATATCATATCACTTATATTGATTGCATGTGATGTTTATCCTTTATGCATCTTATCTTGCTTTGATTGTGGTAGCATTATAAGATGATCTCTCACTAAAATTATCAAGAAGTGTTCTCCTGAGTATGCACCGTTGCGAAAGTTCTTCGTCTTTGAGACACCACGTGATGATCGGGTGTGATAGGTTCTACGTTCAAATACAGCGGGTGCAAAACAGTTGCACGCAGAATACTCATGTTAAACTTGGCGAGCCTAGCATATAACAGATATGGCCTCGGAACACGGAGACCGAAAGGTCGGCGTGAATCATATAGTAGATATGATCAACATAGTGATGTTCACCATTGAAACTACTCCATCTCCGTGATGATGGGACATGGTTTAGTTGATTTGGATCACGTAATCACTTAGATGACTAGAGAGATGTCTATCTAAGTGGGAGTTCTTAAATAATATGATTAACTGAACTTTAATTTATCATGAACTTAGTCACGGTAGTATTTTGCAGATTATATTTGTAGATCAATAGCTCGCGTTGTTGCTTCCCTATGTTTTATATGTGTTCCTAGAAAATTGTATTGAAAAATGTTAGTAGCAATGATGCGGATTGGATCCGTAACGAGGATTATCCTCATTGCTGCCGCGGAAGAATTAAATCACAGAAGCACCATTGGAGTGCGAACTTCTCTTGAGAACAGCGCGGAAGTTGTGAGCGTCTGGCGAGCAAAGCGATGACTACTCGATAGTTCGATTGTGCCATGCTTCGGCTTAGAACCGGGTCCTCAACGGCGTTTTGAGCGTCATGGAGCATATGAGATGTTCAGGAGTTGAAGTTAATATTTCAAGCAAATGCGGATTGAGAGATATGAAGTCTCAATAAGTTCTATAGCTGCAAGATGGAGGAGAATAGTTACGTCGGTGAACATATACTCAAAATGTGGGTATAATAATCACTTGATTCAGCTGGGAGTTACTCTTAGGATGATAGTGTCATTGACAGAATTCTCCAATCACGCCACCAAGTTGTGTGACTGACCCAAAATCGGTCAAATCTACGTATGCATACCATCCCAAGATCATCTTTGGTACTCACGATACATCGATAAAGTAATCAAAGTTCAATCACACGAATATCATTAATCGATTCTCATATAGAGTCTTTATTACAAGGGAATAAATTCGGCTCAAGGCCAACTCATGAGAAATAAACTAAAAACAACTGCAGGCGTCGAAGGTAGCGAGTCCATCCGACTCAAAGGGCAATGCCATGGCCAGCGGGCGTAGCCTCCTCTGATCGGAATATATCTACGCAACATAATACGTTGCAGCCATGTAAATCAACTTTTGGAATAAGGTGGCAAGTCATGAAGAATAACAATAATAAAGTTACTAACTCTATATGCAATTTGGCTGTGGAGCTCTAAGTTTCATCATTTTGCGAAAAGCAAATTTTATCCTACTACGATTGGACTTACTTGCAAATTACTACAATTATTGGTAGTTATTGAGATGGTTCCGCCAACCAATATCTCGTTCCCAAATTATTAAGTCATAAACCCTCAAAATTAATCCATTAATTTTAGTGTTGAGATATCGAATACTTCCAAGTTCGAGAGGCTCAAATGTAAAGTAACGGGGACACGGCTAATCGATTAGATCTTTAACTCTGCGGAGGGTTGCACTTTTCCGCAAGAATCATTCCCTCCTTTAAAGTCTTAGCACTTCATGGTGTTTGAAGGCGGGAATGAATAAACAGGGTCTTCAAAGAGTTCTTACGGCCCTTTGCCGGTACCCATCAATCCTACCGTTCGTCTACTTCTCGTAATACCGTCCGGCCAGCGTCACTACTAGGGTCAACCCAGCGAGCCCATAATGGCTTGCGGCTGCTGAAGTAAGCTTCCGGTCATGGGGCATCCATCCTTCTCTTCGTGGCTGGGTGAAGCTTTCCATGAGGATGTCATGGCGCTTCTCCATGCATCCCGGCCACCTTGGGTGCTCGAGGTGCCCGTCAACAAATCCTCCACCCAGTAGTGATTTTCGAAGTCCATCTTGATCATTGTAGTTCATGGGGTCATCATCATTGACTCTCACATCTTGCTTATAATTTCCTCATCCCAAATCCGTCTCTGAGCATAGCAAAGTAACTACTACGTCCGGGGTCATGGTAACAAGGGATTGGTTCATCCTACCAAATGATACTACTCAAGTTTAATGACTTCAAGATTTCACTCTGCATGCATGGTGGGGTGGTGACAACTACTAATGCACAAAAACATAGGTATAGAAATAACATGATCAAAACTTGCCTTCTTGATGATCCTCGTAAGCTAAAAAGTCGTAGTGTAAGCTTAGCACTCCGGAAACTCTACAGAGACAAACAATAGCACAATAAGCACAAAGCAATAGGATCACACAACATAACAAAGAAAAGTAACATAACACAACAAAACAACCAAAACCAAATCCAAAGGAAACTCAAAGAAACCAATTCAAGTTTTCCCTACTCCAAACAATAACTAAGATAGTTTTTTTATATAACAAAAATTCCTTAATATAACCTAATCATGGTTTAGGTTAACTTAACGAAAAAAGGATTCACTAAGCAACTAGGAGCAAAAAGAATTAATTAAAAAGCTATTATAAAACTCATTTTAGGCTAATCCAATTTCCATTAAGAAAAATAATTTAAAACTTTTATTAATTATAAATAAAAGTTCATCTAATAGAATGACAGAAACTAACCTAGAATAACTAATCACAAGTTAAAAATAAATTAATTTACTAATTAATTTAATAGGAAAACAGGAACTAGTTAATTAATTAGGATTAATAGGATTCTGTCTAAAATTAATTATTTATTAATCCTAAAATACCCAAGTTAATTTCTAGGGTTTGGCAATGTCAAAATAAAGTGGTGACAAAAAGAATCATGCAAAATAATTTTTCTAACTAAAGTTATAGCAGATTTACTATTCTGACCAAAACTAAAATAAAGCAATTTTAATTATTTTTAACATAGCTAAATATATATTCTACAGAAACTACATAAAATTTGCAATCAACAAAAAAGAATCACTCAAAATATTAAACAGAATAAAAGATATGAATTTTGAAAAGCGAAACTATTACGCTAAAACAGAAAAATCAAAATAAAAGAAAAAGGCCTAATGGGCCTATCTTTGTACCTAATGCGTTAGATAGGCTAAGCGGGCTAGGTTTAAACTAAGCGAACGGCCAAAAAATAAACCTAAACTAAAACTAAACCGATCGGACCGGCGGTTTTATAAATAAAACCTAACCCTTGAGGTTCTAATCCTAGCCCTAGATCTAGGATCGGACGAGAAGTGCTGCTGGTGACTTAGGACTCGGCGTGGCCAGCGAAATCGTCAGGCGTCAGGCGTCGAGGAGCTCAGCGACTCGTCGGGAAAGGCCTTGCAGTCGGAAGTGGTTGGTGGTGTTAGAAGTCGAGGGTGGACTAGGCGTCGTGGCGACTTTGGCGTGATGGCGAGCTCGGGACTCAGTGAGCTCGGGAGGAGAGAGAGGGTCCGGCGAGGCTAGGGAATGGGGTGCGGAGGGCTCGGCTTTATGCTTTGAGGTCGGGCTCGCTCCGGAAGGGATCGAAGCGATCGGGATCCGGATCCTTGGGATCAGTGGATCTCCGCCAGCCAGCGTAAGCGTGGCGAGGGAAGAAGAGGCGGGGCCACAGGTGTGAGAGGAGAGAGGCGAGGGTCGGGTGGCGAGGCCTAAGGGAATCAGGCGAGGGGGTGAGGCGTTGGAGGCTGGCTGTTGGGCAGCTCGGTGAACTGTGTGAGGGCTTGAGAGGGGCCTTTTGGCTGGGCTGAGGGTGGCTGGTGGCGCCCGGGGAGTTTTCTTTATTTTTTAAATAAAACAAAACAAAAATAAAACCTTATCTATAAATATTTTATATAGGGTATATATATACCAAAATGATGGGGAATATTCCTTTCATTTGAACATTTTCCAAGCATAAAATCAAACTTTATAAAAATCCATTTTTCAAATTCAAATAAAATTCAGATTTGAATTCCAAAACTTTTGGCATTGTTTCCTCTGATATTTTTGAGTGTCATGTTTGCTCCTCTCATACTTTTGATCAAGTATTTATCGGGCTTAGTTTTTGAATTGTTTCCCACATGCCAAAGTTTGAAATTCAAATTCAAAACTCAAAATTCTCTGAAACTTCAAATGACATTCAAATTCAAGCAGGATGCATAGGATGCTTATCTATAATTGTAAAACATTCCAAATAGGAAATTTGGGATGTTACAAACCTACCACCTTAAGATGAATCTAGCCCTCGAGATTGGGTTAACTAACAAATAGAAGTGCGGATGGTCTCGAAGAAGATCTTCTTGGCGTTCCAGTGGCTTCTTCCTCGGTGTGGTGACTCCTGACACTTTGCAAATTGATGACCTTCTGCGGGTGACTCTGCTTGCAGTTTGAGAAATCAGACGGGTTTCTCCTTGTAAGTCGGATCCTTTGTCAGTGTATGGCCTCTAGAACCTTTGTGTCTCTCAGCGGAACATCGGCCATGTCGGCATGGCACTTCTTCAAGAGAAGCGTGGAAGACATCATGAACTCGGACAATCCTTGGCAATTCCAACTTGTATGCAACTTCTCCACGACGTTAGAGGTTTTGTAGAGGCCAATGAATCGGGGTGCTAACTTTCCTTTGACTCCAAACCTCTTGATTCCACGAAGTAGAGACACGAAGATATGCTCGGTCTCCCCCGTAAGTCACCTCCTTAAGCTTCTTGTCGGCATAACTCTTACATCTAGGCTGTGCTATCTTGAGCCTGTCTCGAATCAGCTTGACTTTCTCTTGGAATCCTTGATAAGGTCGGAACCGAAAAGTGATCGATCTCAACACTATCCACGACAATGGTGTTGCACCTCCTTCCGTATAGAGCTTGAAAGGGCCATCTTCAAAGCTGGATTGATAACTGTTGTTGTATGAGAACTCTGCGTCGGCAAATTATCATCCCAGCTAGACCCATAGTCTAGCACACAAGCTCTCAACATGTCTTCCAGAATCTGATTGACTCTCTCGGTGCTGTCCATCATGCTGCGGATGAAAAGCATCTTGAATTCCAGCCTCGTACCCAAAGTTTCATGCAATTGCTTCCAAAACTTTGAGGTAAACTGTGTTCCTCTATCGACACGATTTTCCTCGGAACTCCATGCAGACATACGATCCTGGTCATGTATATCTTGGCCAACTTAGCCTTTGGTATAGGTAGTCTTCACGGGAATGAAGTGAGCTACCTTGGTCAAGCGATCAACTACTACCCGGATAGAATCATAACTTTGAGCGGGTCTGGGTAATCCTGTGATGAAATCCATACCAAGTTTCTCCCATTTCAATCGGGAATCGGCAAAGGTTGAAGTAACCTGCGGGCTTACGATGTTACGCCTTTACGTTGACAAACATCACATCTTGCTACGTGCTCGGCAATGTCCTTCTTCATACGGTCCACGAAACTTTGCTTCAAATCCGGTACATCTTGGTGTTGCGGGGTGAATAAATCTGATGAATCATGAGCCTCTGAAGAATTAGCTTCTGAGCTCGGGATCATTAGGCACATAATCGATCCTCAAACCATATAGTTCCATGTTCATCCTTCCGGAATCCTTTAGCTTTCCTTCCTCCATCTTTTGCTTTATCTCATCGATTTCCTTGTCCAACTTACGGGCTTCACGAATCCTTTCGGTCAAGGTGGACTTGCTTCGAGTTGCAAGAAATCATTTGGAACTATCTCGATCGGAGATCTCGAGGTCATCGACTAACTCCAGGGTAATCCTCCTGTTGTAGAGTATTTACATAACTCTTACGGCTCAAAGCATCTGCTACAACATTAGCTTTACCGGGGGTGGTA
>JAHIAM010013161.1:0-11692 GCA_021605205.1 Aegilops longissima
AACCGAGACTCAGGCTGTCACATCCCTAGTCCCTGGCATGCACTAGGCTAGCCTTCATGTTGCATCATGTTTAAAATTTTGAAACTTGAACTGAGGAGATTTGGAAGCCTCAAAATTTAAATAAAAGAAGGGCAAAACCCCTAAAATCTCATTCATTGTTCCCAAAATGTTCTTCTTAAATGTTTGATAATTTTTGGCAAGGGTTCTGGTCCCAACCAAAATATTGAACATTTATAAGGAATTAATCTTGGGATTTTGAATTTAAATCATTAGCTATTTGAATTTGAATTATATTCATATAATTAGAATATAATTTCAGATACCTGAAATATTTTATGAGCTTTTGAAAAGTCCATCTAGCAGAATAAAAATATTCAGAGGAGTTTTTGGCATTGTTTGAATTGTTTTAAATTCAAAACAGTGGCAAAAGATTTAAAACAAAAGAAAGAAAACAATAAAAGGAACGAACTCACGCCTTACAGCGCGCCCATTAGGCAGCCCAGCCACCAGGGGCACCATGTCTTCAACCTCGCCTCTTGGCGAGGCGTGTCAACGCCGTGCCGAGCCTCCACCTCCTGCTCGTCTTGCTGGCCTTCAGAGTTCAGTTCTTCGCTGAGGCCTGCACCTCGCCTCCCCCGCCTCTGGCAACTCCCACGCTCCGGCTCTCTCTCCGCAGCCGCCGAACACACACACGGCCTCAGCTCACCGCGTCGTGCCCAGGCCTCCTCGCTCGCCGGCGTATCCATGGCCTCCGCCGTGCGCCGATCCTCTCCGCGAGTCACATGCGCGGGCGCCCTCGGAACCGTCGTCAGCGCCATCTTCGTCCTCTGCTCCGGCGGCCGCGCACGATTCTTCGTCACCGGCCGTCCCGAGCACCTGAGATCACGGCGCCCCCACCGTGAGCTCCTCTCCGAACCCTCTCTCCCCACCATCGATTCCTGCTCTAGCTCTGCTGTCCACAGTGACGAAGGTCGCCGCGCCGTGCCTCGTCACGCCGTGGCTGGAGCCAGTTAGCTCGCAGCCGAGCACACCACCGTGCTCATCACATCTCCAGAGCCCATAGCCAGCACGCAGTTTCTCCCGCGTGCCCTCTAGTGCCAACCCACACCACCCGAACTCCGCCGCCTTGGAGCTCGCGCCGTCGATCCGCCACCCGACCGCTAACCCCACCAAGAGCTTGGCTCCTCCCACTCCTCTAGATGCTTTCCCGATCCATTTGGTGGCGGAATGGCAAATTTCACTTGCGCGCGTCTCGCTCGGCCATGTTAACGCCGGCGCCCTGACGACCGGCGTGGGTTGACCCATCGCCGGTTTGACCTCCCCTCTCCCTCGCGACATGCGGGCCGCCGCATAATTAAGTTAGATTAGTATTAACTAAGTTAGGTTAGTTAGTTGACAACGACACTCGGGACCCACAGGTCAGGGTTTGACCTGGACCTGGCGCCTTTGACCTGCTGACGTCACCCGATGTCATCTGACGCTAATAACTAGGTTTCTAGATTTAATTTAATTCAGGAATTTCAGAAAATGCCCTAAACTTTAATAAATCATAGAAATTCAACCGTAACTTCGGATGGAAATAATTTATATATGAAAATGATCAGAAAATATGAAGAATCTGTTTATGCCATGATCATGCATGTTTGAACAAGTTAACCTCACTGAATAGGATGAATCATGATTAGGGTAACTTATGAACTAGCATTTGGAGTTGAATTCAACCTTGTTTGAATTCCACTTCAACTAACTTGGATTATTATTGCATTAGGTGAATTCAGTTCATTAACATGATCATGCATCATATATTGCATTGCATTGATTGTGTTCTTTCTCGTTGCGGTGTTTTCCCTCTCGGTGAGCGATGTACGACGATGAGTTCGATGACACCGATGAAGAACTATATTATCTTGAAGTGCGAGCAAGCAAAACCCCTTGTTCATTCGATATAATCCCACTCTCGCTCCTGCTCTATTTTACTGCATTAGGACAACAACGACTCATGTGTTACTTGCTGCGTAGCTGAACCCCTTGATCCTTTGCATGACTGTCATTCCACAAGTAATTAGATGAAACCCACTAGCATGAGTAGGAATTGTTTGAGCCATGTTGTGCCTACTCATTTATGCTTGTTTGTCATGCCCTACTGCTTAGAGTTGAGTCGGGTCTGATTCATCGGGAATGAATTGGAAAGTGGTGAACATGTCCTACCGTGTGTGAACTAAGTGTGTGAACACGATTTGGTAAAGGTAGCGGTGAGAGGCCATGTAGGAGTACATGGTGGGTTGTCTCATTGAAACCGTCCTCGGGAACTGAGTTACGTGTTTGTGATCCATGAACAGTTACTACCACACATTGGGTTCCGTAACTCGACCCTCTCGACTTATTAATCAACTTGATCTCTGCCGGGAGTTGCAACTAGTTTCGGTGTTTGTAGGTAGTGTTAGTAGTCTACCAAGTGGCACCGTGCAGGTGGGCTTGGGAGACTAGGCACGATGTACGGTGTACCAAGTGGCACCCGTTGGTGGGCTTGGGAACCCTGCTCACATCGTTTGGGGCCGTGGCGACACCCGGCGGATCTCCTGCGGATGGAACCCGAATAGGCGATAAACCCGGACGAGACTTGTGTGGTTAGTCGGTCGTGGCCGACTCCCTCGCCCGCTTCCGCTTGAAGGTTGCCGAGGTACATGCGTGTACTGAGGCGATAAGTGGCGAGGCGTGTGTGAAGAAGTACACCTGCAGGGGTTATCATTATCTATTGAATAGCCGATTCCTCGGATATGGAAACTTGGACCCTTGCATAGTTCATAGACAAGTGAAAGTGGATACTCTAAAATCGCAAGATAAGCGTGAGTGCTATGGATGGCGTTCTGTAGGTAGACGGGAGCGGATCCATAGTGGTGTATTGATATGGTGAATATGTGGACTCGTAGCGCCACCTCAAAAGAGTTACTTGCGATGTAGTTCAGGATAGCCACCGAGTCAAAGCTGGCTTGCTGCGGTCAAACTCCACCACCCCTTTTGATAATGATGCATATGTAGTTAGTTCGATGTAAGTCTTGCTGAGTACAATTGTACTCACGTTTGCTTATTTTATGTTTTGCGAGAGCGTCGGTCTCGCTAGTAGTTCCACGTGGACTTGACGTTTAGCTTGTTACCTCAGCTACGATCTTGTGCCCTCGGCGAGATCTGGTAGATAGTCGGGCTTCTCAGCCTTTTTCATTTATAGTTATCGTACCGACATGTTTAGCTTCCGCTTGTGTTTTGACTTGTATGCTCGAGTGTTGGGTCATGAGACCCATGTTTGTAATATCTCGCCCTCGAGCCTAATGAATAATATTGAGTCGTAGAGTTATGTTGTGATGCCATGTTGTATTTACACATATTGAGCATATTGTGTGTATGTTTGAAATGCTTGGTATGTGTGGATCCGACAAACTAGTTGTTTATCCTTGGCAGCCTCTCATATGGGGAAATGTAGTCTCGTGCCTCCGGCGATAGTAGTCCGCTACAGCCGGTTCACGGAGTCCTGCTAGCCCAGCACTCTGCTTGGACACTTGGTGCGGCATGTGTTCCACTTCTCCTATGTCTGTCCCTTGGAAATGTCACCGGTGTTATTCGAGTCCTGCCTAGCTGCTACAGCCGGGATACGGAGTCCTGATAGCCATGCTACAGCCGAATATATCGTTGATGACCGACATGCTCGATGTGATTCATGATGCCTGTCCCCATGGTTAGCGCGCTTTGGGTTCACGACTAGCCATGTCGGCCCGGGTTCTTTGTCATATGGATGCTAGCGACACTATCATATCGTGAGCCAAAAGCGCATAACGGTCCGGGCATGGTAAGGCGACACCGATGGGAATACCGTGCGTGAGGCGCAAAGTGATATGATGTGTTACATGCTAGATCGGTGTGACTTAGGATCGGGTCTGACAGCGTTGGTATCGAGCCTGGCTGTCAGAGGATTACCAAGCCAAACTGGTCGAAGTTGTGTCTAGAAATGCTTTAGTTATGTAGGAATTGATTGTGGAAGGAGACGTAAGGCTCTTTTTACTCCTTATACCTCATGGCCTTCGATCAGTCATCCTCTTCTCTTCTACGGGGTTAAGAACTAGGCTTCTCATCTATCTATTAGGATGACGTGTTACTAATCCATAGACTTATAAGATTGTTGGTTTTAATCCCGTTCGTTCCTACTATTTCTGTATGATACTGTTGATCCCGAATCTTGTTATGATGTTGTTGAGTGGTTATGCCACCATTTCTGCAGGATGTCTCAAATCATTTTGAGCATTTACAGCCGTTATGCTGTCCGAGTCATCCGGTCTCTAAATAGTCGATGCATTTGCAAATCCTTCTTCCGTCTCGATGTCCTTTTGGGCGATTAAGCACACTAACCGTCGTTGAGGTACTCCATTGCCTCGACATATATGTTGAACTATTATTATGACCTAGGTGTTTAGGAAGTCACCTAGCAATTTAGCAATGCTTTTGTATCCCTAGTGTGATGATTCTGGCCATCATTTTGAAAGCATCCCGTGATGCCATTTAGTAGTAGGTATTCTACTCTGGGTTCTGAACCGAGATTCATCTACTTCATGTTGTTAGTATTTGCTAGTGCCTTTAGGATATTAGTAACCTTGCGATAGTCCTCAAGGTCCGTGGTATTTCCTTCTTCCAAATACTACGAACCGCTTATGGCAGAAGTTCTTTTGAGCCAAAAGATCACAATAAGAGTGCTCTTGAGGAGTTCTCCATTCATAATTGTGAATCTGCCAATTCTACCTTTTCTGCATGGGTTATCCGGAAGAAATGTTGAGCTTGCTCGCATACTAATCTGCATCCACAACTCAGAAAATTATATGTTCCTTTGAGTTGTTCTCTTAGATGCCTTGACCTTCATCTATCAATTGATAGCCAAGGGTATGTGTGCATTTGTGTTCATCGATGCATTTTATCCTTGTGGTCCGTCAAGCCATTCTATTCCGAATGACTAGGAGAAACAAACTCGATACCTCATCCATTTCTAGGATTGGGTCAAAGTTGTATCCGATCAAATGCCAATTCAGCTTTTGATTCTGTTCTACCTGAAGTATTGCCATCTTATGTCAAGAATGTCATGGAATTGCACAACCTCTAGGAATTCTTGATGCAGTGATACTTCTCCCATCATTATTCATTTCTCGGTTCCGTGTTGATGCAACGAAGCCGACAAGTGAATTGTGTGTGAAATCAATACCCGAGCAACTTGTTGCTTGGTAGTGAATGGACAATATTCTCATTCTTAGCTGTTGGTTATAAACCATCATCCTAAGATTGATCGTGCTACCTAGTCCTTATTTCGGTGCACACTTCGATTGATGAGTTAGGATCTTGTCAAGTCCTCACTCATTTGATATATCGTCTTGCCCTCAAAAGCAAGATTGCTCTCGAGCTTAGTAACATCGGTTGGTTCGTGACTTTCCAATTATCTTCTTGGAAGTGTTACGGGTTGTTTTCGACTGTTATGTTGAGCTCGTGATCAAGTTGGTTTCTTGTGAACCACCCTTTCTCCAAGAATCTGTGTTGGATATCCCTAAGCTAGTTGGTTAAGCTAGACAACAACTTGGAGAGTTGGAAGATAAAAGCTTGCCTAACAGTTCGATCCAAAGGGATATTCTTGTGTAGTGTGTGTTGAAGAAAGATGATATCTTCATCGATTGGTCCTCGTGATCAGTTGTTGGACCTATTGTCCTACCAATTCTTTGATTTGAGTATGGGCCATTGTCAAGTCAAATCAGAACCAACGATATTAATGTTGTCTTACTGTGGTTGATCCCTCGAGCATACACCATTATATCTTTGGTCGACCAATGCTATCAACGTGTTCACATGATGGTGGAAGTCCAGTGATATGGAAATTCCGATGAGTTGCTGTTGAGCCCATCAGTAGCATTTTGTCTCCCCCATGAGTCGTGTTGAACATCAACCTAGTGTTGGAAATTTGTGTAAGCATTTCTTCGTGTGCCGTTCATGAAGCTTATGCTTGGATGGTTGAAGAGACTTCCTCAATTTATGTGTTTTAGGTGTAAGTTGCCACCATGAATTTGAGAAAGGTTTGTTTTGCTTCCTGGAATCATTCCAAGTCAGTCATGCATGTCGAAGTATTCTATGGTTTGATAGACTGATCATCTTCATTCCGTATGTATTCCTAGCACACCAAGCCCTGATTGATTTGTTCAAGGAAGGAAGTTCCTTCTTAGAGCATGCCTTATGCAAGGACTTCAATATCCTCGATCATGGTTCCCCACCGAACTTCGGTAGTGTTTTATTATAAGACTACTATGTGGTCATGCTTATCAGGACAATGTGTTCACAGGTTTGTAGAGAACCAGCTCATGTTTTGGAGCTTGCTATACGTAGTTCATATCCGAGAATCTTAGCGCCATCTCGTCAAATTGTGTTGCAACCTTTCCTTTTCAGACATCGAGTCTGAAATATCCTAACCCAACCAGATCTGAATCTCAGGCAGATATGATGGTTGGAACATTCCAACACTGCATTTCGTTCCCACTTGCACCGTCCTTGTGCTATCTGCTATAGACTGTCTTCTTAGCAATTCTTGTCCGGTTTATCCTCAAAGTGGACTTACCATGGGTCCCCTCCACCTCGATGATAAGCAAAATCATCCATTGTTGTCTTCAACAAGGTAGTCCAATCATCCATTCTAGTCCGGTGTACCATTCCTTTGCCTTCCACCAATGATGCTTGGTTGCCTTGGTGGTATAAAGTTCCAATGATCTATGGATCAAAAGTAATTCTTTTGCCATAAGGAATAGTTCTTTCGTCCCTTTTTGAGGTGCCCGTTCGGGATCATGTAAATATTTCCTCACCACCTTGACACCATCCACCATCTCCCTAAGCGTGGAATTGTTGCCCAATCAAACCCGTTGTTGTTCTTCCATCCCTCTCGATGTATTTTGTGCCTCAACTCGAGATGTGTCACCGTCTCTTCAGTCGATCATGTTTAATCTTTTGAAATCGAATCAAGGTTTTCCCCTCTTTCCGTTGTCGGTTGGGTGAAGATCTCGAAGGCGTCAAGACCAAGATGATGGAATGAATCAACATCTCGGAAGGGCAAATGGATCATGAAGATTGTGATAGTTTGTGACCTCCTTTCCTCTTACCTCCGTCTTGAATCTGGGGCGAGATTCTTGTTTAAAATGGGGGTGGTTTCCATCCCTAGTCTTGCACTAGGCTAGCCTTCATTTGCATCATGTTTAAATTTTTGAAACTTGGGGGAGATTTGGAAGCCCAAAATTTAAATAAAAAAAAAAACCCTAAAATCTCATTCATTGTTCCCAAAATGTTCTTCTTAAATGTTTGATAATTTTTGGCAAGGGTTTGTCCCACAAAATATTGAACATTTATAAGGAATTTCTTGGGATTTTGAATTTAAATCATTAGCTATTTGAATTTGAATTATATTCATATAATTAAATATAATTTAAATACCGAAATATTTTATGAGCTTTTGGAAAAATCCATCTAGCAGAAAAAAATATTGGAGGATTTTGCATTGTTTGAATTGTTTTAAATTCAAAACGTGGAAATTTAAAAAAAGCAGAAAACAATAAAAGGCAAACTCACGGCCTTACCTTGGCGGCCCATGGCCCGCCACGGGCACGGTCTTCAACCTCCCTCTTGGCGGGCGTGTCAACCCCCGGGTGCCCGAGCCTCCACCCCCTTGGGCGCGCCCGGTTCCCTTTCTGGGCGCCCGGCACCCCTCCCCTTTCCCCCCCCCCTCGCCCCCCCGCTCGTCTCTCCCCGCCGCGAACACCCCGCCTTCACTCCCGCCGTCGGCCCCCCCTCCCTCGCCTGGCTATCCATGGCCTCCCCCGTGGCCCCCGTCCTCCGCAAAGTCGGGGGCCCTCGGGAACCGCGTCGCGCCATCTTTCCTCGCTCCGTGACCGGGCGGTTCTTCGCAGGCCGTCCCGAGCAGCGGATCGGCGCCCCCGTGACTCCTCTCAAACCCTCTCTCCCACCGTTCCCCCCGCTCTTTGTCCACCCGGGCCAAATTCCCGCCCGTCCCTTCCCCTTCGTCACCCCCGTGGGTTTGGGGCGTTACCCAAGGAGCACCCACGTGATCATCACATCTCCGACCCGTTGCCACAGTTTCCGCGTGCCCTCTGGTCCAACCCACCCACGAACTCCGGCCGCCTTGGAGCTCGCCGGTCGATCCCCACCCCACCCTTAAACCAAAACCGGCTCCTCCCGCTCCTCCTGGTTTCCCGATCCATTTGGTGGCGGAATGGCAAATTTCATTCCGCCCGCCTTGCCAGCGTTGGCCCCGGGCCGCGTGGGTTACCTTGCCGGTTTGACCTCCCCTCCCTCAGCGACATGCGGGCCCCGCTTTAATTAGTTAGTATTAACTAAGTTAGGTTAGTTAGTTGAACAAGACCTCGGGACCCACAGGTCAGGGTTTGACCTGGACCGCTTTGACCTTGGCGTCACCCGTGTCATCTGGGAATAACTAGGTTTCGTTTAATTTAATTCGGAAATTTGAAAAACCTAAACTTTAAAAATCATAGAAATTCAACGTAACTCGGATGGAAATAATTTTATATGAAAATGATCAGAAAAATATGAAGAATCTGTTTATGCCATGATCATGCATGTTTGAACAAGTTAACCTCACTGAATAGGATGAATCATGATTAGGGTAACTTATGAACTAGCATTTGGAGTTGGAATTCAACCTTGTTTGAATTCCACTTCAACTAACTTGGATTATTATTGCATTAGGTGAATTCAGTTCATTAACATGATCATGCATCATATATGTGCATTGCATTGATTGTGTTCTTTCTCGTTTGCGGTGTTTGTCCCTCTCGGTGAGCGATGTACCGAGCGATGAGTTCGATGACACCGATGAAGAACTATATTATCTTGAAGTGCCAGCAAGCAAAACCCCTTGTTCATTCGATATAATGCCACTCTCTCGCTCCTGCTCTATTTTACTGCATTAGGACAACAACGACTCATGTGTTACTTGCTGCGGTAGCTGAACCCCTTGATCCTTTGCATGACTGTCATTCCACATGAATTAGATGAAACCCACTAGCATGAGTAGGAATTGTTTGAGCCATGTTGTGCCTACTCATTTATGCTTGTTTGTCATGCCCTCTGCTTAGAGTTGAGTGGGTCTGATTCATCGGGAATGAATTGGAAAGTGGTGAACATGTCCTACTGTGTGTGAACTAAGTGTGTGAACACGATTTGGTAAAGGTAGCGGTGAGAGGCCATGTAGGAGTACATGGTGGGTTGTCTCATTGAAACCGTCCTCGGAAGCTGAGTTACTGTGTTTGTGATCCATGAGCAGTTACTACCACACATTGGGTTCCGTAACTCGACCCTCTCGACTTATTAATCAACTTGATCTCTGTCCGGGAGTTGCAACTAGTTTACGGTGTTTGTAGGTAGTGTTAGTAGTCTACAAGTGGCACCCGATGCAGTGGGCTTGGGACGAGACTAAGGCATGATGTACGGTGTACCAAGTGGCACCGGTTGGTGGGCTTGGGAACCCTGCTCACATCGTTTGGGGCGTGAGCGACACCGGCGGATCTCCTTGCGGATGGAACCGAATAGGCGATAAACCTGGACGAGAGACTTGTGTGGTTAGTCAGGTCGTGGCCGACTCCCTCGCCCGCTTCCGCTTGAAGGTTGCCGAGGTATATGCGTATGTCTGAGGCGATAAGTGGCGAGGCGTGTGTGAAGAAGTACACCCTGCAGGGTTATCATTATCTATTGAATAGCCGGATTCCTCGGATATGGAAACTTGGACCCCTTGCATAGTTCATAGACAAGTGAAAGTGGATACTCTAAAATCGCAAGATAGCGTGAGTGCTATGGATGGCGTTTCTGTGGAGGTAGACGGGGCGGATCCATAGTGGTGTATTGATATGGTGAATATGTGGACTGTATGCGCCACCTCAAAAGAGTTACTTGCGATCGTGAGTTCGGGATAGCCACGAGTCAAAGCTGGCTTGCTGCGTCAAACTCCACCACCCCTTTTGATAATGATGCATATGTAGTTAGTTACGATGTAAGTCTTGCTGAGTACAATTGTACTCACGTTTGCTTATTTATGTTTTGCAGAGAGGCGTCGGTCTCGCTAGTAGTTCCACGTGGACTTGACGTTTAGCTTGTTACCTCATCTACGATCTTGTGCCTCGGCGAGATCTGGTAGATAGTCGAGCTTCTCAGCCTTTTTCATTTATAGTTATGCATGCGACATGTTTAGCTTCCGCTTGTGCTTTGACTTGTATGCTCGAGTGTTGGGTCATGAGACCCATGTTTGTAATATCTCGCTCCTCGGAGCCTAATGAATAATATCTGAGTCGTAGAGTTATGTTGTGATGCCAGTCGTATTTACATATTGAGCATATTGTGTGTATGTTTGAAATGCTTGGTATGTGTGGGATCCGACAAACTAGTTGTTTATCCTTGGCAGCCTCTCATATGGGAAATGTAGTCTCGTGCCTCCGGCGATAGTAGTCCGCTCTGCCGGTTCACGAGTCCTGCTAGCCCAGCTACTGCTTGGACACTTGGCTGGCGGCATGTGTTCCGCCGTTCCTATTACGTCGCCTTGGAAATGTCACGCGGTGTTATTGAGTCCTGCCTAGCCTGCTACAGCCGGGATACGAGTCTGTAGCCCATGCTACAGCCGAATATATCGTTGATGACCGACATGCTCGATGTGATTCATGTATCTGTCCCCATGGGTTAAGCGCCGCTTTGGGTTCACGACTAGCCATGTCGGCCCGGGTTCTTTGTCATATGGATGCTAGCGACACTATCATATATGTGAGCCAAAAGACGCAAAGCGGTCCGGGCCATGGTAAGGCGACACCGTGGGAATACCTGTCGTGAGGCCGCAAAGTGATATGATGTGTTACATGCTAGATCGGTGTGACTTAGGATCGGGTCTGAGCAGCGTTGGTATCGAGCTGATTGCTGTAGGATTACCAAGCCAAACTGGTGAAGTTGTGTCTAGAAATGCTTTAGTTATGTAAGGAATTGATTGTGGAAGGGACGTAAGGCTCTTTTTACTCCTTATACCTCATGGCCTTCGATCGAGTCATCCTCTTCTCTTCTCGGGGTTAAGAACTAGGCTTCTCATCTATCTATTAGGATGACGTGTTACTAATCCATAGACTTATAAGATTGTTGGTTTTAATCCCGATTCGGTTCCTACTATTTACGTATGATACTGCTGATCCGAATCTTGTTATGATGTTGTTGAGTGGTTATGCCACCATTTTGCAGGATGTCTCAAATCATTTTGAGCATTTACAGCCGTTATGCTGTCCGAAGTTATCCGGTCTCTAAATAGTCTGATGCATTTGCAAATCCCTTCTTCCGTTCTGATGTCCTTTTGGGCAGATTAAGCACACTAACCGTCGGTGAGGTACTCATTGCCTCGACATATATGTGAACTATTATTATGACCCTAGGTGTTTAGGAAGTCACCTAGCAATTTAGCAATGCTTTTGTATCCCTAGTGTGATGATTCGCCATCATTTTAAAGCATCCCGTGATGCCATTTAGTAGGTTTCTACTCTTGGGTTTAACCAGATTCATCCTCTCATGTTGTTAGTATTTGCTAGTGCCTTTAGGATATTAGTAACCTTGATAGTCCTCAAGGTCCGGG
>JAHIAM010013164.1:0-13997 GCA_021605205.1 Aegilops longissima
CTCGCCGTCGCCGTCCCCCTTGAGCTCTCCCCTCAATCCCTCCCTCGCCCGCCACCATGGCGCCGCCCTCCAAACCCATACACACACAAGCATGATGAACACACACACATACCGTATATATGTATGAATGCATGTATATATTAGTATATCGTATTTTGTATGTTTAATTAGTATAGATTTTTAGATTATTGTTTTTCACTAGTATATATGTATGAATGCATGTTAGATGGATATAATTAGTGTTTAATTAGTATGGAATTTTTTATATAATGTTGTTTTCTGTTTTTTAATGGATGTATAGAAATTGTTTTTCTGTTTTAGTGTTAGATGCTTAATTAGTATGAAATAGTATATAGATTTTTGAAATAGTAGAAATGTTAGAAATTTTAGTTAACAAAATCCAATCATTAAAAAAATATTATTTTTTGCGGGCATATAGCTAGTATTTGTTCTCGACGATGCCCGGCCCGCATCCTCGTCGTCGACCCGTCCGCGACGACGTCCAGCCGGCCCATGTCCGGGTCTGGGCTCCACCGGGCTGGCACTGGGAGGTGCTGCCTGGAGGGGCGCGCCGCTTGATGAGGAACCCGGCCCCGGGTCCCGTCGTGGACCCTGATCTCGTTTGGTGGCGTTCGCGTGGGCCAGTTTCGGTGCGGAGGACCCGGCCCGCCAGATGCGTCGCCCGTGTCGAGGAGGAGCGAAACCGTCCATCGCTACATGGTTGCGTTAGAGGCGGCAGGTTCTCCAATACTGGCGATATCTTGAGGATCTCACTTCAGCTATGTTCTGTGAGGTTCCTTCTCTTTGGGTGTCCACCGCCCATGACGAGGAACTGCAGTGTCCTAGATTCTTCTATAGTATTCGATCTTTAATTAGCTAGCCGTGATGTACTATTCAATATTATATATTATTGAGGCGATGTATTGAGATTATATCTATTATTCTAGGCGAAGTATTAGAGATTATATCTATTATTGAGGCGATGTAATTTGAATACTAAATTGTTTTATATTTCTTTTGAATTAGTTAAATAAAAGCTATGGCGAACAATACCGGCGGAGAGGAGAACAGACCATATTACGATATGATCTTGAGGCGAGATGATAATCAGAATGAAGAAGATTATGATGGCTCGAATTTGTAAACAACACGGAGAGGTGATATGATATTAGATTGCGACGACCGAATTGATGAAGTCATGAACTACGATTATGGCGATGACGAAGAACATGTTGATCCTGAAACAACAAAGACCGTGAGGCACTACTAGGAAAAGGGCTATAGATGGAATTGACACTAATGGCGCACCAGGACATGTAGTGCGCCATTAGTATCTAATGGCGCACCACCATCGATCGCCATTAGTGTTGAAACTACTAATGGCGCACCTGCACATTAGCGCCATTAGTACTCAATTTTTGAACTAGTGCGCTTTGTCCAAACATACTAATGGCGCACCAGCAGAAAGGTGCGCCACTAATGTTTTTTATTATTGTTTTATTCCTTTTTTGCAAAAGTACTAATGGCGCACCACGAAGTGCGCCATTAGTAACCTGGATTACTAATGGCGCATTTGTTCTTTGTGCGCCATTAGTAAGTGAGCAACAACAAGATATTTTGGACAGCCTCTCCTCCACTCACTTTCTCCCCACTTCATTCTCTCCACCGCCTCCTCCTTGTCTCGGGTGCCTCCTCTTTTCACCTCATTTCCACCATAGATTCATTCAAATTAAGTGGTTAAGTTACCTTGTTTTGCTAGGTAAGTAAGGGAAGCTATATTTATGTTGTTCTCCCTACAACAATGTGCACATGCACTTTTATAGGCCTAGCTAGATCTATGTATGTTAGGTAATGTTGCATATGTTTGTGGTGTTGCATATGTGTTTGTGTTTGGAGGTGTACGGTATTTGAAATCGATAGTTGCCAATATTTTGCGGAATGTTGATTCATTTCCTTTTGGTGAGAATTTTGGCATTAAGCATTCTTTTAGGTCCTATTTTTAGGGAAAGTCATGCCAAATTTTTCTTGGTTCTAAAATATCGTTTTGCTCTACCCATGACGACCATAGTCCTACGATGACCGAAGGCATCGTGAATAGGTTTTGAGGTCCTGAAGGCGAGATGCTTCAAAAGAGCGAGGCGGAGATAAGATGTCCGTGTCGAAGATGCAAGCTGAATAGCCTTATTGCGGACCGGATTCCGAGCAGGTGCGGGACCACCTGCTCTTGCGTGGTTTCATGGATGGCTATCGGTGGCAAGGTGATGAAGATGACTACGAAGTCGTCCATGGGGGCGGGCAAGAAATGAGGAAGGGCAGCAAGACAACCACCAGCGGCTCGGGGGCGAGAAGCGAAGAATCCCGGGAGATGATCCGGCGGTGATCTGTACACAATCATCATGTAGAAGATGCGGGACATGATGATGATGCAGCAGCGAACGGCAGCTGGACCATCGATGGGCTGGGTGCAGGACCCTCATATTCAAGAGCTGCTTCTCAAGCGGGACGGATAACGCAAGACTGCCGCCGAGAAAGCCAAGATGGATCAACTTGAGGTTAGGCGCGGTTACTTCATTGTATGAAGGATGCAGGCCGAGGATACCCTCTGAAAGTAGCGCTCATGGCTCGGAGATGAAGGTAAAACACAAAATGACCGGCGCATGCTGAGGAGAACATGTCATTACGGCATGAGCGTCTTCCCAAAGGGAACAAGTGCCCGACCAGTTTGGAGGCGAAGAAAATCGTGTGTCCTCTGGATTTACCGCCGTGAAATACCATGTGTGCATGAACAATTGCATCATTTATCGGGACGAGCACGCGGAGTCTACCATATGTCCGGTGTGCGGTGTCACTCGATACAAGAAGAGAAGAAAGCTCCTCGAAAAGTGGTGTGGTACTTTCCGATCACTCCTCGTCTGCAGCGGTATTCGCGGATCCTAAGGTAGCAAAGCTCCTGCGTTGTACGCGGATAGGGAGGAGAAAGCGAGAAGATGGCGCAAATGATCCGGAGATAGATAAAAAGACAAGATGCTGAGTCACCCTAAGGATGCGAGCGGTGTAGCGTTGAACGAATACCCAAATTTGGGAGCGATCCAAGGAACATCATCTTTGGGCGAGCACCGATGGAGTCAATCCGTTTGGCAGGAAGCACAAGCACGGCCTTTGTTTGTGTGGATGTACAACCTTCCCCCGGTTGTGCATGAAGGAAGTACATTCACATGGTATGCTAATTGGGCGAAACAACCGGGCGACATCAATCTATGCAGGGCTCTTTGAAGAGGAGCTTGACCGCTGTGAAGCCCCGGTGTGGGGGCCAAGAAAGAATATTTCCCTATGAAGGCCCTGCTCACGGCGGTGCCGACTATCTCGATTCCGGATATCTTGCGGGGCGGTAGTCCGCGGTTTTCGGATCGTGGTGCATGGATGACTGGCACCCGCTAGATAGAGATCCGGGTCTTGAAAACCGTGTTCATGGGACCGAAGGTGGCCAGGACGATGACCCGTGGAGAAGCAAAGGATCTGTTCGATGGTGAAACCGAACCCAGCCCATGTCGAGGCGAGGAAATAGACAAGCTGTTGAAAAATTGGAAAGACGCCCTTTCGGAAAAAGCAAAAGGCGCGAGCGGAAAAAGGGCGCCCGAGCACTTGAAGGTATGGAAAGCGAGGTCTGTTTTACGGGACTTGCCGTTTGGAAGATCCAGTGTGCCTCATAGCCTTGATGTCATGCATATCACGAAGACGTGTCTGCTTGGTACCCCTCAACATGCGGAGAGGACCAAAGATGGGCGAAAGCAAGGCGGACTTGAAATCAATGGGCATCGGGGGAGCTTCACGCTATATATGATGATGATGATGATGATGATGATGATGATGATGGTGATGATGATGATGGGGCGGGACCACGAAGATCGTCCCAAAAGGCAAAAGGCCAAAAGACCGGAAATGACCCCTCCGTGCTTCACTCTAAGTCGGGGAGGAGATCGAGCAGTTTTCACCTGCCTCCTAGGATAAAACTTCCTTGATTCTGGAGGAAGATAAGCAGATACCTAGACCAGTGAACGAAGTTCAGCGGGATGAAGTCTCATGATTCACGTCGTATGGATACTTCATTGCAATCCAGGGGATCATGGGCCGCCCGTCCGTGAAAGCATTTGGCCTATGCAACTTCTTGACGTCATCTCGGGTCGATTGGCGTGAAACTCGAAGGCTACGGGGAAGAGATCGTGGTGATACTATGCGAGCTTGAGATGTACTTCCGCCCGCATTCTTGACGTTATGGTGCATCTGCTGGTCCATATAGTGGAGGATATCATCAACTCGGGCGGCGTTCTGCACAATGATGCGTTCGAAAGGATGAATGGTGTCATCAAAGGATCGTTGCAACATGTCACGTCGAAAGGAAGCATAGCGGGGCTTCGACCGAAGTGCATCTCCTCTGCATGAATTATCTACCCGAGAACCCGTTGGTCGCCGTCAGCGGGCACCTCGGCAGGCTCGCTGGATGGGGTCACCGTGAGTGCCACGAAATGCATGTCGACGGTCGACTCGCCGACTTTGAAAAAACCTAGCGCGCACAACACATAGCGTGGTCGATCCTTGGGTGGTAGACACAAAACCTTTAAGAAGGCGTACAATGGCCAGGCCAGGGAGGGCGGCGGAGATACACTCAAAGAGCACAACTCATGTTTCAGCGTTGGTTCAAGCGGAAGCTTACTCGTACCCTTTACATGAGGATTCTTCGGGAAGAACAACTCATAGCCTTTCCGGGGAGCACAACGATGACCTATGAAACGTCGATATCAACTACACATTCTACAGGGCCAAGGACATGAAGGCGATGGTTATCGAACTCGGGGTAGCGATGGAATCCTACCGGTAACGACAAGGCAGATACTCGGAAGGATCGAGGAGATCGGGGTGAGCTTTTGGAGAAAAGGTCGATGTTCCCGTGTCGGATGGGCCAAACGTCATAAAGAAGCCGGTATTTCACCACCATGGTTATACCGAAGCCAAATCAAGACCCGGATAAGCGTCACCCGAAAAATGAGCCATGGTCTGGCTTCCCAAGTGGACCAATGCTTCTTCATTACCGACCCGCCAAAGCCCGTCTGTTGTCGTGAGGAGGGCAAAGGAAGATCATCGGAATGGATGGGTAGCCAATGAGCAAGACTTACAAATTGGACGGAGGATCAAAAATGGGCGATGATGAATAGCACATACACCACAAGAAGGCGGACCACCCTACCTAAGGGCGTCCGTTCCCGAAGAACTCCATTTGCGAAAAAGAAGGGCAAGAAGATTGTGAACGATAGCTAGCTAAGATCGATTGTATTTAAATCGTAGCCTTCATTTCTCGATTGTATTTTGGGTACTTTTGAACTACATGAATATTTTAAATTTCATGGACACTCGATCTCGATCCCCCCATCTCGTCGCTATCCCCCTCGGATCCGGTCCCCCACTTGGAGCACCCCCAGTCCACCACGCCCCGAAACCCCACCCTCGATTCCCCTACTCAACCGCCCCGGCCCCCCCCCACCCAGCCCGTCTTATAAAAAAAAAGTATCAAACAGCTTTTAAATGCTCTGTCTTATAAAAAAATATTCTGTTATTATTTAAACAAGTTTGAACATATTTAAACACAAATAAGTATCAAACAGCTTTTTAAATGTTAAAAAATTTGTGGAGCCCCCTCTCCCCTCCATCTCGTCGCTATCCCACCCGGATCTGGTCCCCCCGCGAGCACCCCCGTCCACCGGCCGCCCCGCCCCCCACCCTCGATTCCCCACTCCCGCCCGCCGACCCCCCACCCCCCGTCTTATAAAAAAATAAGTATCAAACAGCTTTTAAATGCTCTTCTTATAAAAAAATATTACTGTTATTATTTAAACAAGTTTGAACATATTTAAACACAAATAAGTATCAAACAGCTTTTAAATGCTAAAAAAATTTGTGGAGCACAGGTGAACCGGGACCTCCAAGTGTGAGAACTAGCTGGACCGGTCGAGCTAGTAGGGGACTTGATGTGGATCAGTTCGTTGTACAATGTTGGCTCGAGTTGAAATAAAAAAATACTAATGGCGCACCGTAGTGCGCCATGGTGTAAATCTAATGGCGCCCAAGGTCGCCATTAGTTCCCGATCCCCCTTCCCTCCCCCTTGGATCCCCCTTCCCCTCTCCCCTGGTTCCCTCTCCCTCTCGATCCACCGCCCGCCCCGCCCCGGCCCCGACCCCTTTCTGCCCTCGCCCTCGCCCTCTCCCTCCCTCGCCCTCTCCTCGCCTTCCCTCTCCCTCGCCCTCTCCCTCCCCTAGATCCCCTTCCCTCTCCTCCCGCCTTCCCCCCGCCTCGGCCTTTGCCCCCGGCCCCGCCTCGGCCGCCCGGCCCGGCCCCCGCCTCGGCCGCCGCCCGCCCGCCCGGCCTTGCCCCGCCCCTCGGCGTCCGGTGACCTGCCCTTTCCCGGCCTCCCGGCTGCCACCGTCCACCGCCGGTCGGTATTTCCCCTCTTCGGTGCTTCTTAATATTTGTTCTCTGAACTTAAAACTTCAAATTAACAAGATGTTTTGAGGGTATCTGAAATTAAAGCTTCAAATTAGATGTTTTTGCTCTCGAACTTGATGCTTAAATTACCAAAACTGATTCCTAATATTTGTTCCAATTAACAATAAGACCGAAACAAGATGAACAAAAACCGGGACAATGCCATCTTTTTTTCAACCACAAAGCACCGATTCCATAGTAATACAAATTAACGGCCCTTCAACCGAGCAAGTGATGATGTTCCCGTCTTACAACTCAACAAGCGGTTATATTGAGCGAACCAGTAAGAATACCTATTGATAATTTGGTCAATAACTTTCAAAACTCACACAAGTCGCATTTATTTTTTCGGACCGGCAATAGGCGTGGCTTCATTTACTATCCTTGCCACAAAGCCGTTTCCCATACTCTACTTACATGATTACATAGTGGTTTGCACATATGCCTTCCGTTGACTCAACTTCTCTTTATTTTCATTTGGTTACGTCTTCTTTTGCTTCTAGTCGGGGAGTTGGGTGGAAAGGGGTGGGAATGCGATCACACAATCTGCTAACGTGCTATCTTGGTGAAAAACTTGGTAAATTTATCTTTTTGTACATCTTTTTCTTGGTTACTCAGTTTAGAAAGCTGCATTGTCTATTCATTTTTTGGTGTGAAGGGCATGGGAGGCTCCTACAGTCTTTATTAATAAAACAAAATTAAAGATACATGGTATGTATAAGGTATAGGGTCTTTGACCCTAACCAAAAAAAGATACTAGTACAAGGTTTTTAGGTAATTTTTGCACTAGGGACTTTGAAATCCTCAAGCCGACTTCCTCCTATATCTCAACAATGGCAAAATCATGATTAAATCTAGAAGCCATGATCTGGAGTGGGGAATTCTTTGGAAGACCATTTTGTTTGTTCTTTCCACAAGTACCAAACAGCTACAGTACACACCTACATGAACATGGGTCTGTCCCGGCCTGTTTGGCAGCATTAATAGGTTAAAATCTATCTCCATCAGACCCCATTGAATTAGAGAGGCCCAACATTGTTTGGCGGAAGGACATGAGAAGAATAGATGACAAGGTTTCTTATCTAAAGCTCACAGAGGATGCTTAACATTTCTTTTCAACTTTTGGTTTTGATGTGTGGCATCTTTGGGTGTTCAAATCTTGAGAAACTATAGTGCCTTTATTGATTATGACTCCTTCTTGAAACTGTAGTGTTTGTAAAACTGAGATGTAAACTAAAGGAGTTTGTGATTTGTAGAAGCTGTAGCATACTCCAACAAGTGATAAATGCACTCCCCTTTGTTTATCTTCATAAAGTTCACAAAACGGGCATCAATAGTGTACTCTAGTATCTAGTTGGGGAGGGAAAAATGGACATGGCATCCTGGGCTGTTTAAAAAAACTATTAGTCTTAGGATTAACAATCCTCATATGAGATGGAGGATTTTTTAATTGGCTTCTTGCAGTTTGAAAATTCAGTTTATTGTTCTTGAAAATTCAGTTAATTAGTTAGGCACACAAATTTCAGAACTTTTGTTGCCCTAGTTGTGTTTAGAAAAAGGGGATGTCAATGGGACTAGAATTCACTTGTTCTTATATGGGTGAAACTTCACTTGTTTTAGGCTAGTGTAGGGTGTTGCTTTATTCATCATTTGTAACTATGTCACAATAAATTGTTCCTTCTTCATTTGACAAGTTGTGTTGATAATGAGACATGGATTAAGCTGTTTCTTTGTTGTAACATCTGTATATAACTCCACAATGAAATACAATACATATTGATGTGCTTTGTAAAACTTGTTCATGTCTTGAACTACTAATGCCTTGTGATGCTCTGAATTACTTGTGATGCCTCTGAATTACTTGTGATCACATTGAGAAGACTTGTAAAGATGATGATCATCTTTAACGGAAAACAATTTGTGATGATTTTGCTAGTTTTTTGGGTTTTGTCTCCGACCATCGTTCTTGATGATTTTCAGGTACCCGAGGCCCTTGAGTTTGCGAATGTCGATTAACTTCCATTCCGGCAAATTAAAACTCCATATGTCCTATTTTCACAAAGGTCATGCTGAAATTTTCCGTAATTTTAGCATGACTTTGCTAAAAATAGGACATATAAACCTGTGACTAATATGGGCAGGTATCTTAGTAGTTAATTAAGTAGGATCAAGTGCCCGGGTACTTGTGACTAATGCATGGCAGGGTGCCTCGGTGTCGATAAAACGAAATGATGAAAGGTTAGGCTTTTAGGGTGCCTTGGCGTGAAAAACCCTCAATGATAAAAGCTTAGATTTTAGGATGCCTCGGTGTCGACAAACCCTAAATGATGAGACCATGATCTTGTTCCTTGACAATAACCAACTTTTGACCAAACTTTGTTTCTATTTAGAGAAACATGGCCCTTGATGAGGCGGGGTTGGGCAAGGCATTCAGGGCTGTCCCGGAGATGGAGGAACAACCTCACTTGTATGAGGCCGCCGCC
The DNA here is from genome assembly GCA_021605205.1 of Aegilops longissima. NCBI lineage: Eukaryota > Viridiplantae > Streptophyta > Magnoliopsida > Poales > Poaceae > Aegilops > Aegilops longissima. The sequence continues at coordinate 9,019 of JAHIAM010013164.1, forward strand.
TTCCCGATCCCGAGACCACGGATGGTGCCGCCAGGATGACCACGATGCCCCGATGGTGCCGCCGAGGATGCCACCCGATGATGGCGGCGCCCGCAAGATGGCGCCAACCGAAGAACAGGGAAGGACGGCGCCCTCGTGCTCGCACCCTCAAGGAGGAAATTCTTGAATGGACTGCGGGAATCCGCGGAGCGAATAGTCAAGTTTACTGCCATCGGGTGCATTTGGACACCGTCTCGATCAACACCGAGAACACGAGCATCGACCGAGGAATTTGCCAACCTCCTCTTCACGAACTGCCACGAGCGATACAAGTTCCCGCTGAATTTGAAAACACAAGCCTCAAAGGAATAAAGTGAACAATGCTGCCCTCACGAAGATGAGCAAGGCCCTCTACTTGGAAAAGCAATGTGAAGAAATGATCGAGAAAGGTGAGAGTTATCGGAAGATCAAGGAGAAAATCCGATCACGAAGATGACTACACTTCAAGATCAATTGCTCGAGCCATAAGCTCCCAATCAAGTGAGTGGAAACAAATGGGAGGAACATGGGGAACACACACTCGGTCCGGATTCTGGTGGCGGAGCCTATATGGGACAAGGGGAGGCGGACCGTTTGAGAATACCGCCCTCTTGATAATCGGTGACAACAAACCAGAAACTTTTGGGGCCGGTACAAGAAGGACCGAAAAAAAGGGCTTACCACGGATCCGAAGACCGGGCAGCGAGCTTGTTACGGTGAATACACCCCGTAATTAGCTCCATATGGTTGCATTCTAATTAATGAAGCGAATTTCTAAATGGTTCCTTCCTTCCTGAGGTGGCGATGGCGGGGGTCGAAAACAACCCTTGGGACACCACTCTAAATAGGGGTTGAATGTAATGAAGAACAAGGATAAGCTCGATGCCGGCGTCGGCTGGTCGTGTGGCGGCAAGGCTTGTCGACAAAATGGGGGTCATATTATACGGTGCGGAAGGAGAAAAACCAGCTCGGAAAGCCGGTACGAGAGTTCAAGAACTCAAAACACGGTGGCCGGATTAGTTGTCCAAACAAGTGGAACAACGACTTGGGCGGCGATCACCGCCCTTGTGCCTACCTTGATCTCGGGGTGAGTCCGTGGATTGCGGGGAAAGGGGCGCCCGATTCCTAGCTTCACGGCCACTTCGCATAATCGATGGCGGGGCCATTGGTGCCTCCGGGGGCATTAGTGTCTCCGGCCCGGAAGGAGCTTACACTACTAGAAAAACCCTACAATGGGCACCTAGTATGGCTATTAATGGGCATCTGTGCGCCTTTCTCCCATTAGTAATTTTTTACTAATGGCGCAGAATCGCCATTAGTATAGGCCAGTCGCCATTAGTTGCCTCCCGGGGCCATGTATACCAGTGCTTTGGCATACTTGGCGCCCACCTCTGAATCCCATTAGTAACGACATACTAATGGCGCACTAAATTCGCCATTGTATCCTGTCATACTAATGGCGCCTTTCATACCCATTGTATGAATATTAGGTTTTTTATTTTCTGTTTTTGCACAGGTTACAAAATGTATAATTTGACAAAATATAGACAGCACACATCAACAAAAGATTCATCAAATACAATAGAAGATTAGTCTTTGAATACAATTCATCATATTAGTCTCGAATACAATTCATCATATTAGTCTCGAATTGAAAAGACCGAACAAAGATAGAACATTATATTACAAGTCTCGAGACGCTGAGTGCGAGTTTGTCTTCACATTACAAGTCGATATCGATCATCTAAACTACCATCACATAGAAGAGACTGCGGTCATCACGATGAGCATCATCACGATGAAACTTCGTCTTCATCCGGTTCCTCAACGCTCCCTCCCTCTCCCGTTAGATGGCGGGCGTATCTAGATTCGGCCTCGGCCCTAGTGGTGTACCCTTTGTAGCTGTTACCGCTGAATCGGTGAACCTATCTCCGACCTCCTCCCGTCATCGTGACTCAGGAACCTTACCCTTGTACCCGACATACGTCGCATCACTATGCACTAGCCAAGCAAGCGTTAGTACCAATTCACAAACAATACATAAGCAATATATAAGTATGCAATAGAGCGATCGGAAGAAAAGCAAGACATTAATAGCATCGATTACATCTAAGTTGAGCGACTCTCGAAACCAAAGAGACATACTACAAGTTCATTAAAGTTTAATTACAACATGAGCCAATCGATGTTTGAACTAGACAACTCGACTCAAGGGACGGGCGTGGATGAAGCCGCCGTCTATCGTGGGAGTCATGAAAGAGCAGGCGTTGTCATCCTGCATTTGTAGCATTGTGTCGATGTCCTTTGATTGGACGGTTGATTTATGAGGTAGAACTGCCCAGTCTGAAGGACATCTTGATGGATGATTTCCGCAAACTCCATTTGGATCGAAAGAATTCTTGTCGGAGTCAGCGTCTGGATTGCCGACGCTTCATGGCCCAATCTTGGGTTTACTCGGTAGCGAAGTTGATGATGGTCCCGTCGATCGCCGCATGTGATGGATGGCGTAGTAGGCACCCTTCGACTGCCGAGTGGCTGCTTGGCGCAGCGAGCGTCGTATTGTGGAGAACACGTGCTTGCCGTGCTACGAATAGGCTGTGATGGGGGCGTGGTAATTTCAAAAATTTCCCTACGCACCGCCAAGACCATGGTGATGGCATAGCGAGAGGGAGAGTGTCGTCACGTACCCTCGTGACCCAGCGGATGCGTTATAACAACGCGGTTGATGTAGTCGTCGTCTTCACGATCCGACCGATCAAGCACCGAGCGTCGGCACCTCCGAGTTCTGCACCGTTCAGCTCGATGGCGATCCGGACTCCGATCCAGCAAAGTGTCGGGGATGAGTTCCGTCAACCGACGGTGTGGTGGCGATGATGATGCTCCACCGGCGCGGGGCTTCGCCTAAGCTCCATGACGATATGACTTCTCCGTAGCGGGGCTTCGCCTAAGCTCTGCGACGATATGACCGAAGTGGAATATGGTGGAGGGGCACCGCCTGCGGCTAGAGGCGATCCGTAGATCAACTTGTGTCTGTGGTGCCCCCTGCCCCGTATATAAGGAGGGAGGAGGAGGAGGCGGCCCTAGGAGGAGCGCGCACGAGGAGTCCTACTCCCAGGGTAGGACTCCTTCTTCTAGTCCAACTAGGAGAAGGGGAAGGGGAAGTGGAGAAGGAAGGGAGGGGGCTGCGCCCCAAACCCTTGTCCAATTCGGACTGGGCTTGGGAGGCGCGCCACCTCTGGCTCCTTCCACTAAGGCCCATTAAGGCCCAATACTCTTCCCGTATTCCCGTCACTCCCGGTACTCGAAAAATACCGAATCACTCGGAACCTTTCCGAACTCGAATATAGTCGTCCAATATATCGATCTTTACGTCTCGACCATTTCGAGACTCCTCGTCATGTCCCGATCTCATCCGGGACTCCGAACTCCTTGGTACATCAAAACTCATAAACTCATAATATAAGCATCAGCCGAAACCTTAAGCGTGCGGACCCTACGGGTTGAGAACTATGTAGACATGACCTAGAACTATTCTTGGTCAATAACCAATAGCGGAACCTGGATGCTCATATTGGCTCCTACATATTCTCTGAAGATCTTTATCGGTCAAACCGCATAACAACATCGTTGTTCCCTTTGTCATCGGTATGTTACTTGCGAGATTCGATCTCGGTATCCAATACCTAGTTCAATCTCGTCACCGGCAAGTCTCTTTACTGATTCTAATGCATCATCCGTAACCAACTCATTGCTCACATTGCTTGCAAGGCTTATAATGATGTGCATTACGAGAGGGCCGAGATACCTCTCCGAGCAATCGGAGTGACAAAACCTAATCTCGAAATCGCCAACCCAACATGTACCTTTGGAGACACCTGTAGTACTCCTTTATAATCACCCGATTCGTTGTGACGTTTGGTAGCACCAAAGTGTTCCTCGTATGGCAGGAGTTGCATAATCTCATAATTACGAGGAACATGTATAAGTCATGAAGAAAGCAATAGCAACATACTAAGCGATCAAGTGCTAAGCTAACGGAATGGGTCATGTCAATCACATCATTCTCTAATGATGTGATCCCATTAATCAAATGACAACACATGTCTATGGTTAGGAAACATAACCATCTTGATTAATGAGCTAGTCTAGTAGAGGCATACTAGTGACTATCATTTTGTCTATGTATTCACACATGTATTATGTTTCCGGTTAATACAATTCTAGCATGAATAATAAACATTTATCATGATATAAGGAAATAAATAATAACTTTATTATTGCCTCTAGGGCATATTTCCTTGACTTGGTGAAGGTGCCTCCAGATTTAGGCGTGGCAGGAGAACATCATCAAGAACCTTCTTGACATTTGTGTAGTCTACGTTAGTGATGGTCGGGTGAAATCAGTGGCCATGGAATATTTGGGGCTTAGGAGGATGGCGTGCAGCGTGTGTCCTGCTGAAAAACAGAATGTTAAAGAAAAAGCGATCGAAATGTAAGAATTCATATATTACGGGCGGTTGAGGGAGGACTTACTCGGGAAAGTAAAGGCGAGGAAGTTATCCTTATCTTGGTTTGCGAATAGCGCCGAGGTAAGAACTTCGCGACTTGCGGTCCCAGCGCTGCCCAAGATCTTGCTTGCGCATGTAGAAGAGTCGACTATCACGATGTCGAGGGTCTTGTCGCGAATGATCCGCATCTCCATACTCAGCGAAAATAGCGAGCGAAGGTGTAGTGCAGCGGATGAAGGTTCAACATAGCGTGGATGTCATCAAAGCGGGGCGATCATCGCCCGATGGAGTTATCCACAAAGCCCTTGCCCTCGGCACCTTGGCGCGAAACCGGGTATGCCACATCCTTCTCACTGAGGCGCGCTTCTCAAAGAAAGAACACTTCATGCGAGGCTCCGCATAGCACGGTTGCCATTGAGCATATTTGCGGTAGCCGCCCTACCGCCCATACCC